>JAQGBY010000667.1:0-39365 GCA_034698785.1 Mycogona germanica | reverse complement strand
ATTTTAAACTACCTTCGGTAAACGGTCAACGAATAACGACACAAGGTAAACTAAATAAAAATGGGCGAAAAATAAAATAAAAAGCGGGAAAGGAGAAAAAGGGGGAAAGCGGGAAGGAGAAAAAAGGAGGAAAGCGAGAACTGAGAAAAGAGGAGAGAAAAAGAAGAAAAAAGGGAAAAGCGGGAAGGAAAAAAGGGAAAAGCGGGAAGAAAAAAATGGGGAAAGCGGGAAGGGAGAAAAAAGAGAGAAAAAAGGGAAAAAAGAGAGAAAAAAGGGGAAAGCGAGGAGGGAGAAAAAAAGGGGAACCGGGAAGGGTGAAAAAAAGGGAAAAGCGGAAAGGAAAAAAAAGGGGAAAAAGAGAGGAAAAAAAGGGGAAAGCGGGAAGGGAGAAAAAAAGGGGAATGCGGGAAGGGAGAAAAAAAGGGAAAAGCGGGAAGGAAAAAAAAAGGGAAAAGCGGGAAGAAAAAAAAAGGGAAAAGCGGAGGGAAAAGCGGGAAGGAAAAAAAGGGAAAAGCGGGAAGGAAAAAAGAGAAAAAAAAAGGGGGAAAGCGAGGAGGGAAGAAAAAAGGGGCAAAGCGGGAAGGGAGAAAAAAGGGAAAAGTGGGAAGGAAAAAAGGGGGAAAGCGGGAAGGGAGAAAAAAGGGAAAAGCGGGAAGGAAAAAAAGGGAAAAGCGAGGAGGGAGAAAAAAAGGGGGAAAGCAGAAAGGGAAAAAAAAGGGAAAAGCGGGAAGGAAAAAAGAGAGAGAAAAGGGGGAAAGCGGGAAGGGAGAAAAAAAGGGAAAAGGGGGAAGGAAAAAAAAGGGAAAAGCGGGAAGAAAAAAAAAGGGAAAAGCGGGAAGGAAAAAAAGGGAAAAGCGGGAAGGAAAAAAAGGGAAAAGCAGGAAGGAAAAAAAGGGAAAAGCGGGAAGGAAAAAAAGGGAAAAGCGGGAAGGAAAAAAAGAGAAAAAAAGGGGGAAAGCGAGGAGGGAAGAAAAAAGGGGGAAAGCGGGAAGGGAGAAAAAAGGGAAAAGTGGGAAGGAAAAAAGGGGGAAAGCGGGAAGGGAGAAAAAGGGGGAAAGCAGGAAGGAGAAAAAAGGAGGAAAGCGAGAACTGAGATAAGAGGAGAGAAAAAGAAGAAAAAAGGGAAAAGCGGGAAGGAAAAAAGGGAAAAGCGGGAAGAAAAAAAAGAGAGAAAAGGGGGGAAAGCGAGTAGGGAGAAAAAAGGGAGAAAGCGAGGAGGGAGAAAAAAAGGGGAAAGCGAGGAAGGAGAAAGAAGGGGGAAGTGGGAAGGGAGAAAAAAAAAGAAAAAGCGGGAAGGAAAAAAGGGAAAAAAGAGAGAAAAAAGGGGAAAGCGAGGAGGGAGAAAAAAAGGGGAACCGGGAAGGGTGAAAAAAAGGGAAAAGCGGAAAGGAAAAAAAAGGGGAAAAAGAGAGGAAAAAAAGGGGAAAGCGGGAAGGGAGAAAAAAAGGGGAATGCGGGAAGGGAGAAAAAAAGGGAAAAGCGGGAAGGAAAAAAAAAGGGAAAAGCGGGAAGAAAAAAAAAGGGAAAAGCGGAGGGAAAAGCGGGAAGGAAAAAAAGGGAAAAGCGGGAAGGAAAAAAGAGAAAAAAAAAGGGGGAAAGCGAGGAGGGAAGAAAAAAGGGGCAAAGCGGGAAGGGAGAAAAAAGGGAAAAGTGGGAAGGAAAAAAGGGGGAAAGCGGGAAGGGAGAAAAAAGGGAAAAGCGGGAAGGAAAAAAAGGGAAAAGCGAGGAGGGAGAAAAAAAGGGGGAAAGCAGAAAGGGAAAAAAAAGGGAAAAGCGGGAAGGAAAAAAGAGAGAGAAAAGGGGGAAAGCGGGAAGGGAGAAAAAAAGGGAAAAGGGGGAAGGAAAAAAAAGGGAAAAGCGGGAAGAAAAAAAAAGGGAAAAGCGGGAAGGAAAAAAAGGGAAAAGCGGGAAGGAAAAAAAGGGAAAAGCAGGAAGGAAAAAAAGGGAAAAGCGGGAAGGAAAAAAAGGGAAAAGCGGGAAGGAAAAAAAGAGAAAAAAAGGGGGAAAGCGAGGAGGGAAGAAAAAAGGGGGAAAGCGGGAAGGGAGAAAAAAGGGAAAAGTGGGAAGGAAAAAAGAGGGAAAGCGGGAAGGGAGAAAAAAGGGAAAAGGGGGAAGGAAAAAATAGGAAAAGCGAGGAGAGAGAAAAAAAGGGGGAAAGCGGGAAGGAAAAAAGAGAGAAAAAAGGAAGAAAGTGGGAAGGGAGAAAAAAAGGGAAAAGCGGGAAGGAAAAAAGGGGGAAAGCGGGAAGGGAGAAAAAAAAAGGAAAAGAGGGAAGGAAAAAAAGAGAAAAAAGGGGGGAAAGCGAGGAGGGAGGAAAAAAGGGGGAAAGCAGGAAGGGAGAAAAAAGGGGAAGGAAAAAAAAGGGAAAAGCGGGAAGGAAAAAAATGGAAAAGCGAGGAGGGAGGAAAAAAGGGGGAAAGCAGAAAGGGAGAAAAAAAGGGAAAAGCGGGAAGGAAAAAAGAGAAAAAAGGGGGAAAGCGGGAAGGGAGAAAAAAGGGAAAAGGGGGAAAGCAAGGAGGGAGAAAAAAAGGAGGAAAGCGGGAAGGGGAAAAAGGAAAGTGGTAAGGGGAAAAAAGGAAAGCGGGAAGGGGAAAAAAGGAAAGCAGGAAGGGTGGGGGGAAAGGGGGGGGAAAGGGGAGGGGGTTTCTCTCCTCCTTCCCCCTCCCCGTTTTTTCTCTTTCCGTGACACAGCCTGGGACTTTTTGCTGTACCAGCCACAGTCAGATAATATATCTTAACAAAATTAAAAGTCTTTAATTAAATTATTTTTTAAATAAAATAGTGCCGAAGCACGCCGAGTTGGATGTCGGGTTAATGATCATTTTGCCGAAAAAGCAAAACGCTGAAAGCTAGATAGATATGGCAGTGTAATCCGAAAGTTACAGTAATGGTGAATCCACCGGCAAAATCTGGTCATCAAATTTTATTTGTAGATAGTTACGCAAATTTGTAGTTGAGTGCAAGCTATTGATTTGTCATAGTGCAGTTGGCTTAGCAACTGACTGGTTTGGTGGTCCTGGGTTCGATTCCATGGTGTGGGTTATTGATTATTTCATCCTGGGGTACTGGTGAAATTGTGCCCTTGCATAGTACTTAAGCACCAAGAGAGGGTATAGAAAATCCTGTAGTGAAATACACTTCAGTGTATCAAATAAATAAAAATTCAGGTATTGATTTTGATTTTAAGAATTTTTATCACTTTGCCCGAAAATTCAAATATGGCGTCTCAACTTGACCAAAATGGCGTTGAACATTCGAACGCCAATCACGTGCTACCATTGATGTCAGCAAGATTATCCACATTAGATCCCAAATTATTATTCAATTAATACAGAGTAAAGAATATTTGTTTAGGGGGTTTACCAGTAGTGATTTAACTCCTCAATTCCAGATAGAAAGACACTTTACAACAAACTGCTATGAGCAACTTGTACATGTGAACTAGCGAAGAGTACTGCAGGGAAATCATACTGGCACGGACCCCGCCCCGTGGCTTTACTCTCATTCCAAAACGAGAACGCGAATAAAGATGTCTCGATTTGCAGTGTCAATGCTCTCGAAGACCTTTGGGAACTCCACTTCTTCTATACCACGGACATGTACTTTGATATGATCTGTATGCATTCCTAGACGCTCAGTCCCGGGGATCCTGGGAGTTGAAGTCCCCGCCCTCCGCCTAACACAGCTGCTAGTAATATATAAAGCATCAACATTTTGATTGTTTTCTTTCGCGTTGGTTTTTGCCGAAGAAAAATTATAAATGGTTGCTCATTTCAACTTTTGCTGTCGAGCACAAATGTCTCGAGTAGTCATTGTAAACATCAAAGGCGCGTATAATTTTTTTTGGCATTGTCTAGTGTTTTTCATTCTCCGTTTTTGTTCAAATTTATTATTTAAGATTATCGCTGCGCCTTGGCAATTATGGAGATTCCCGATTATTGGCAAGAGTTAGTGATACTCTCTGTAGGTTGGGCAAGTCGGACACATCCGCTCAGCCCGTTGCCGGTTTATGAAACAAGAGACATTTCAAAATTATAAAAAATTCAATAATTCTACACATTTTTCCTCAATTCGCGCGGAAGATAAGCTAATCTCAAGTCATTTGATCAGGAATGACTCTTGCGATTAAATAGAGTAGATCTACACATGAAAATCATCGTTACACACATTGGTTTATAAACTATATTTAAAATAGTTAGTGTTTACCAAGTCTATTTATTGAAAACACGACGAAGAAATTATGTTAATGAAGTGAATTAAAATTCAGTGAGCGTAAAAAATGTATCACGACGTGCGGTCGTGCTATACGTAATGCGAAAATCATTTAGACACCAGCAACACAATTTTATTTTCTAATACAGAAGATACAGTTGGCTGAGCACTGAAGCAGGATAATGCTAGAAAATTATTTGAATCCAAATTTACGATAAAAGAGGGCACAAATCGATCTCACAATGCTTCACTCTCGAAGCGAAACGAGAAATACGCTTTCATTGGTGGCACTTCTAGTTCGATTTGCGGTTAAGGATATGCCGTATATGGACAATCTACATGTACTATATATAGCATAATATACATGTATATACGATTATAGGTTGTTGCATCTCCAGACAGGACCTTATTAGTAAATTTGAAGGAGGGGAAGGGATTCACACAAAAACAAAAATCTTAAAATTGTTCTAGTGAACGAAAATTCCCAATGATTTGGCAAACGAGTGTCAACCCCAAGTAATTCACGCGCATCGAAAGTTTTCCACTTTCTTGAAAGGAACAGAAGTATATTAAAAAAAGAATGATCAGAAAATTGTGAATGGTAAAACGAAGAGCAGGACCGCTGTTTAATTAAGTCATTAAAATATATGAACCCAGTTCACAATCACATAAATGAAAAATTCTGAATGGGATTCGAACCAGTATTACCAAATCACCCATTTGACTTCACACCACTCTGGCCACGACAAGAAGCACGTTTTTCATAGGTGAACAACATAAATTGTACAATCGGTTACAATGGCTAATTATTATGTTGTTAGTATTTACAAAACGCTAGAATTGAAGTACACAGTAATTGTCAATTGGCCACCCAACAAAACTCACTGACGTTTTTATGATCTATTCAAATTGTCCAAATGCTATAAACGCCGCAAATCGCAAAATTAGGCGCAGGTATCGGCTATATCGGCAAATATTCTTCGGGAGAAACTTCCGTTTAAATTAATCAGATATAACCCACATTGCCTACGTTTCAGGGGACCAATATACCAAACGCGTTCGATTATTTGTTATATTAAATTGTGGCCCGTAAACTATGCTCCACGATTTAAATTTGGCAAATGAATATTGAAGTAGCACAATTAGAAGGGCAGGTCAGAACTAGGCGACCACAAGTTATCGTAATTACCCCAACTCTTCCATTCACTGCGAAAAAAAATATCAAATAAATTTTGCCATTTCCTAATATTTGGATTCGACTGCGATGTCACCAAAACAGAGTTGAGGTCTCCAGAAAAAATCAGAGAAAGCCAATACTTTAGAAATTCATATACGTCTATATTTCTTCCCTTGCAAGTTAAATTTCAATTAAACGGAAAAGTGCAAAAGCACGAGCAGATTCAGATATATTTAACTAAATCAAAACACAAATCTAGATAGTTCAGCGGCAATTTGCAGTGCATTCATTCCTTTAGTCACTAACTTTCGGATTATGCCGCTAGACTATCTGGCTTTATGTTTTTATTTAAATTTCAATTAGTTTGAAACGAAAAAGGTGTAAAAAATAATTTGTACATTTTGTTTCCATGCCGTACTTGGGGGGGAACCCTAGAAACCACTGACCACGGATAGAAAACCCAGACAACACATTACTGTAATATTTTACGGGATTAGTTAAAGGCATTTGCAAACTTTCAATTCCCTCAAATGCCATGAAACACGCACCATATTTGTTTCATTATCTGCCCTCTGGAACAATTCGCATGGCAGATAGAAATGGAACGGTTTATGCACATCTTGTTCTTCATACCTTGAGAATCAATATTATTCCAGCCAGATTAAACGTTTGTCTTGCCACCAAAATACATGGTACGAGTTCAATCACAATTCGTATAAATTACGCATCTGGTTGCAATTTTAAACACGAAATTCTTTAGAAATTGACTCTAGCGCTTCCATAATTACTGAATTATATTAGCTTTCATTCATTAATCTGCAGGCTTGCTCGTCTTGGGCTAAATTTTAAATCGCACAGAAGAAAAACCTATTACCTGCTCCCGAACGTTAATTATTTGCATTGCTTGGTATCTAAACCTTAAATTTGCACAATGTCCATTTTTAAATTCACTGTAGTGTAATATCACTACAGGAGTTTCTGAACCCCTCTTGGTGCTTAGGCACTATGTGAGGGGAACATTTTCCATATCCTTAGATGCGGTTAAGTTTTTGATGAGACTATTAGTCATCGAATTTTGTATGCAGTACTCAATTAACGTTATTTGCAGATCGTCTTAGCGAGACGAATCAGTTGCCCCATTCCAGGTCCAAAGGATTCTCTAAACTAAAATAAAAAATCAACGAAGCATTTAAAGTTCGAGCAAATCAGATTTTCCAATCCCTGGGAGTCAAACAGGTGTAGCCGCAGTGCATTGCATGTAACTCGCTCACTTTCCAACCGATATCGACATGTATTCTGAAAAAAAATCTAGAAGTCGAAAAGCAAACGGGACGACAGAACGCTTAATGCCTCAAGCAAGGAAATTGAACCTATGGTGGTTTCGTTACAGTATTTATGAGAACTTTTGCAAAATTAAAATAAAACTAACGGACGATTGCCAGTGAAGAGCCAAGGGCGTTTCAGCTCGTATTGACCCAATGACGGGGAACTAAAAATCGAGAATTATTCGATTGGACTTTTTCTTTTTGCATAAATTGAATATTCGTATGCAACGTAAAATCATCGAATTTACCATGAAGCGATTCGTTACGATTATATAAGCTGTATTATATTTATAGAAGCACATTTTGAAACTCGGTAAGCATGGATTGCTAATCTTTCAGTACCACTACTTGTGGCACAAACATGAAACCCTAAAAAAAATAAAAATAACCTGAACTGGGCTTCCAGTTGGAAACACAATCTAAAAATTAACGAAGAGTGAACATGCGCATTGCTCCATTGTTGCTAACATTCAAGGAAACAAAAAAAAAAATGCTGAACACCCCCAAAAAACATAAAAGTAGATATTAAATTGAGCACGTAAAAAGAGAAAAAACGAAGGATAAAACGACAAGACCATCAAATTTCTACTCCAATGTTGCCACAAAATGAACTCCAATCATTTACACACATGTGCCCTTGTCGAACACACCATACACGGACAAGTGTTGGGCGCAAGTTAGATTGCGCAGCAGAGGGGAGCAAAAAAGTCACGGTACCTTGCGCCTAACATACCATTTGAATGTCAGCGCACGAGGTGTCCCTCCAACGTCGCGGCGGGCCACTTGCTGCCGTTGCTGCTTCCGCCGGCTCACTCAAGTATCAGGAATTGGTGCCCATCGTAAGACCCATCAGAACCGAAAGTCACACAAATGGTAACCTCCATGAATGCCACACAACTGGTGACATACCTTTGTTGGGGGAGAAGGGGAGGCGAGAACGGAGGAGATAGAGGAGCAAATAATAGGACATTACGGTCTCTCCCAAACTACCCCGGGATTGTTTGAACATTAACCACCTCCCCATCACCAGGTTTGTATTTGTACTTATCTTTTTTTTAAAGCCCTGGCGAATAAATGATTCGCGAGCATTAATTTCCGAAAAAAACAAAAAATTATCTGACCCATTTTGATTCTCTGTATAAAATAATTTATTCGACGGAATCGGCAACTGATTAACGTCAACGTCGTTCAACGTTTCGCGTCGACTCTGATCCCACCGAGCAGCAAATGTCTTTTTTCCTAGCTTGGCCCCGGGGGGACGTGAGCCGAACCGGCCAACCTTGTTTCGCACTAGGTGGGATGATGGAGGTAGGCCGACAATTGTGAGCGCGGCCGAGCACGTCGACAATAAAAAAAATTGTGCCAGGTCTGCTGATCGGTTTAAAAAAAATTACGTTCACGTTTACGGACGAAATACCACTTGATTGGGCGAAATTTGACAACACATAAGCGTGGTACCGCTGAAACCTGCTACGCGGCGTATCCGCTTTCGTTCGGATAACTGTACAGACAGCGGTAGGTGCTTCAAGTGTAAATCGTGCGCGAACCGAATGCGGAGGGAGACAGCAGATGGAGTTCAATCGAGCGGATCTGTGTCCTCTGAGGTAGGCAGGGATGCCACATCACCATTCCGAACAGGATTATCCACTGGAGGTTCATCGATCATTATGGCCGCCATCTTGAGGGGCGACGCGTTACTTGCCACGTGGTTGTCCGTGGCAGACTCGAACGAACTGTCCGCATCCCCTTGCGCTTCGTGGCCAGGCAGACTAGTGTCCTCAATTTCTGGTGTGGCATTCGAAAACTCCCGGTCTTCGCGCATCTCTGTAGTAGAATTTGAAAAACTCCTATCCTCGGGCATGTCTGTGGTGGCGGCGCTGGCGAATCCACTCTCTTCGGGCAGCTCTTGTGTGGCATCGGAAAAGTCTCTCTCCTGGGACGTCTCCTGTTGACTCTCTAACGGTGACACTCGCGCCTGCGATGGGCTGCCACACATTTCAAATTGACTTTCCTGAACTTTCTCTTGACTGCAAAAATCTCTTTCTGAGGATCTTGACGCTGCCCGTGCCAAATTTCTCTCATCAGGACTTTCTGCGCGGTGCTCAAAATGATCCTCCTCGCGACTACCTGTGTGCCCATTAAAATCCCTTTCTGCACAAGCGCCATCCGCATGTCTCTCAACGTCTTCGTTAGACTCAGCGTGGCTCAAAAAATCCTCCGGCTCGTGTTCTGCTGCCACCGGACTCGTCGAGAGGAGAGACTCATCTTGCTGACTGACCACTATGCTGTCGGATCGAGCATCCTCGCCACCCTCAACCTCACTAGGTTCTGCCGCCCGCTCGTCTGACTGGATCACATCCTCGCCCTCCACAGCCTTCCATTTGCTGGGGCTAGCTCGCGCCCCATCAGTCTCTCGAGCCTCGTCACACTCATCATCCCAATCCATCTTACTGTTGTCAGACACACCAGGTTGGCGCACTTGATCAGAGTCAATTTGTGCCGCCCTCTCGCTCGGCTCCTCAGATGATGAATGCACAATCACTGGATTTTGGTGCGGATCAGCAGATGCCGGCATCTGCTCTTCAGTCTGGTCGGAGATGGCCTGGATTGGCGGCGGCGGCGGCTGTTCCACCTTGTTCGGAACGGCAGTATCGCTAACTAGGGTGGTGGGCACCGCTGCTGTAGATTCCGCATTTCGCTTGTCATCGGGGGTGTCCCAGTGTGTTTTGCGTGGTCCGCTGGATCGTTCTCCTCGCGGGGCCCTACCATCCTCCCGCCGCGAATCACGATCGAGTCGCTCGGTACGATCCCGTTCTCCCGAACCTCGCTCGGAACGGTCTCGTTCTCCTGTGCTTCGCTCGGAACGGTCTCGTTCTCCAGTGCTTCGCTCGGGACGGTCTCGTTCTCCTGTGCCCCGCTCGGGACGATCCCGGTCTCCCGTGCCTCGCTCGGGACGGTCTCGTTCTCCCATGCCTCGATCGGGACGGTCTCGTTCTCCTGTGCTTCGCTCGGGACGGTCTCGTTCACCAGTGCCTCGCTCGGTGACTCTCTCCAACCGATCAGGTCGAGCACCTCGCTCAGGACGATCAGAGCGATCACCGCGTTCTGCTCGCTCACCCCTCTCTGGTCGATCCGCTCCATGCTCCTCGCGCAACCGTTCCAATGCCTGCCGGTCCAGAATGATGGGTTCGCGCTCGCGGGCCAACTCACTTTGCTCAAACTCCAGGCGGAAACGCTCCTCACGGAGTCTGTCTCTCTCCTCGCGTCCACGTGCCCATTCCGCGCGCTGACGTTCGTCCCACCAGTCACCCGCGTATGGGTCTCGTCCAGGGCCTCGCTCCTCGACCCATCCCTCATATCGTTTAGCCTTCTTCCAGGCCGGCTCGCCAAAACGCTCGCCATTGAAGTCAGCACCACGTCGACGATGGAAGCGATCGTCATGCTCGCCGAACGGTTCGTCATATTCCTTCTCATAGTTCTCGTCAAAGTCCTGGTCACGCGACGGACGGTGGACGGGACCACCACCACCATGTTTGGTCAGGTAGGCGGGACGCAACATGGAGCCGGAACTACGTGCTGTTGCATCCTCAGGATGGCGCTCAGAGGCGAGTGGGAGAGGTGGTTGCATGGATCCACGGAAACTTGGTATCCGGGGTGGCAGACCAGGGCCTGGAAAACGACCAAAGCCACCTGGTGGTAAAGGGCCTCCCCCCACCAAAGTGGATGGCGGTGGACGAGGTTGTCCCAGGAATCCTCCCAAAACTGAGCTGGATGGAGGGCCTGAGAACACAAATGGAAAAATGTCAATGGTTGGCAGTTGATTTAGACAGACATTCACAACAATCAACATATGAAATTCAATTTTGAATTTTTTTATTTGTCCTCTCACGATAAAAATACATCTCAAAAATTCATCCCCGTGATTAATGAAGAAGTCAGTGAAGCTGAGAAAGCCGTACCAAGTCACTGCACAAAATTCCTAAAACCACAGTCGAGTCAGCCGAGTACATTTTCTCAATTTTCCTTATATGAAAACAAAAGTTATAATCCCTGACAGTCCAAAGGCAAAGAAGTGCAGACGCCACTTACCCACTCCGGCCAGCATACCCGACGACCTCATCTGCCGCTCCATCTCAGATGGTAACGGCGGTGACAATCTCTCGCCTCGGCTGTCAATGTCGGCGAGTCGTGGTGGCATCCTTGGCCGATCCATGACGGCCGCCAACCGATCCAGTGGCACAGCACCGCGTGGCAATCCCAACGGGCTGTCTGACATCGACGGCAGTGGTGAGCGATCGGTGTTGCTCCGACCTCCTCCGGCTGTCAACAAGGGAGTTGAGGTTGCAGAGGCGGAGGGAGAGGGTGGTGCCTCGCCAAATGCGGCCAGCGATGGCATTCCCATCTTGCCCCCTCGCATGTCCACGTCCTGCGTGACTGCAGCTGCAGCACCATGGGGTGGCATGAGGGTGGAAGTGGGTGGCATACCTCCCCACATGCCTGTGGGGTCCCCCATCATGCCCATGGGTGGTCGCATGAGCTGAGGCGGTGGTGGCATCATCATCATACCAGGCGGCTGAAACATGGTGGGCGGCATCACTGTCGGATTGAAACCGGGTGGTGGACGCATCATATCTGGCATGCCCATGAGTGCCGGCATGAGTCCGGCCAGGGATGGTGGAGGTGGCAGCGGTGTGGTGTCGGTAGTGACGGGCGGCTGAAAGGGTCCGTTACCAGGTGGCAGAGGAATGGAACACATGGGTCCCAGCACCATGGGTAGATGAGAGGTGGATGCATCCGGGTCCACCATGACGGCGGCGCCACTGTCGGAGCCACGTGGTGTTCCGGCATCGTCGCCAGCTGATGTTTCAGTCACGTCCGACAAGCGACGTCGCACTTCATCCTTGGCCGCCTGCTCTGCTTCCTTTGACGAATCATCAGCAGATTTGGCTTGTTCACTGGCGGTGGAGGTGCTGCCCTGGATGGAGGATGCTATGACGACAGCATAGGGGATACAAGAGAATAGGAGGTGGTATCAGATGAAAGTGTAACATAATGAGGGTACAGTGGTTTGGTCATGTGGAGTGTCGTGTCCTTAAGGCTATGTACGCCTGGGAGGGAAGTTTTTACACGACAGATAAGCACTCACCGACAGTGGGTGGGCCGATTGTAAAAGGCGTGACCATTCCGGCCAGGGTGCCTAAGACGGGCAGACGGGTGCCCATCATCTGGGACACGTTCATGGGCGGTGGCACCATCATCATGGTGGGACGAGGCGCCATCATGGACATGGCTGCGGTGGCGGGACAGGTAGTGGAGGAGCAGGATGAGGAGACAAACACGCATCAGAACGAGACTGCACACATGGGGAGCAAATTGGTAGGACATCGCACACGAAAGCCATATTTTTGTCGCCAACTCCTGAACGCATCTCTTATTATTCTGTATTTGGTAGTGCGTATGACTAAATTTTATAAGCGTTTAACTCTTCGTATTGTTTCATATAACTTGGAATGTGAAAGTTTATTTTAACTATTTAAAAAATGCCATTATTGAATTAAATTAATTGATTCTGTAATTTTTTAATTATAAATAATTATTTGCCCTATCAAAGTGAGAGCAAGTCGCTTTAAACACGACTGCGCGAACATCGACAGCAACTACACAAACAGGATAAAACAGCGATTGCAGTTCGGACGAGACAAAAAACAAGAACTAGGTGTCGTTTTAGGAGGAAACTACACACAAAAGCTGCCAATTACAGGGTTTTGCTGTTACTGCACGGTTCCGTTCAAAAATGACAGATACACGATAATGAATCACAGAACAATAAGCAGCACTACATAGCGAAAATGGGACTAACTATCGAACTTGAGAATCAATTAACATTTAACTAGTCTCGAGACCTCCATGGTGTAAGTGGTTGTCGCCTTACCTTGCATGCCAAACTGGGGTGGCACCAGTGGTGGAATGACGGAACCCAAAGATCCGGTCGTCCCTGGTTGAACTGCAGCTGTTGCTGCTGCTGCTACTGTCGGGTCCACACCAGACGTCACGTCAGACACTGCAATGGGAGTCAGGGTGTCACTGGCTTTGCCCACGCTGGCCCCTCCGCCTTCCTGGGGTTGCTGCTGCTGTTGTTCCTGCTGCTCCGAGTCCCTGTGGGCTTTCAATTTGACCTTATCATGCGCCTTCTGTGTCTCCCGCATGGCCTCGGACATGGTCTCCTCGTCTACCATGCCACCGTCCTCCAACAGCTCCAGATCCATGTTCTTGGGGATCTTCTCGAATGGGATGTAGGACACACCCAGTTCAGCGTCCCAGTAGTCCTTGAAGTCTTTGCCTTTCACGCCTTTGCCTGGCGCCCACGCCATCTACGTAACAAAGACACGGACACTCGGATATTAATTCACCTCATTGAAACAGGCAAACGTCTTCACAGGATTAGGGGCAGTGAGAATAGGGGTGACCCAATTGATGGTAGCTTGGTCAACTTACGGTGATGGTCTTGCCCTGTAACTTCAGGTTCTTCAACTTGGTGAGAGCCCTGTACGCATCCTGGCGTCGGTTCATACACACGAAAGCACAACCTCGGGGTGGAATGAGCTGAAAGATTGAAGTCAAAAGAACAAGTTTAGAAATACTTTGAAAACTAAAATTACAATTTAAAAAATACGTTCCATCTAACCAGCACTCTCACCGCCCAATAGAGTATTGTATTTACTCACATCGATTGATACGATGTCACCGAACTCGCCGTAAGTGTCGGCCAGATCTTCTTCGGAGACCAGCTTGGACACGTGGCCCAACCACAAAGTCGTACTGCACACTGAACAGAGGGCGAGGGAAACAATATTAATTTCATTAGTATCTGCCTGAGTATAGATAATTAGAATCAGCACATGCAAAAAGGCAATCACCTGCCGGATGAATTGCCAAATTAAAATAACCCAAACAAGATTTAAATAAAACTGCAGAAATAGCCATCGAGAAAACTTAAATTTGGAAAACTATTTTTTAAACCGTAATACGTAAATCACAAGATCCTTTGAACAATCTGAACGAGAATTGAAAAGACGAGTTGTTTGTGGAGGAGTCACGGTAAACGGGAGAAAAAGGCTCACCGCTAAGCTGATCCTTCTTGATGGGTGGCAGACCACGTTTCTTGCGTTCTTTCTCGTGTTCCTTTTCCCTCTCGCGCTCTTTCTCTCGTTCCTTTTCCCGCTCCTTCTCAGCTGAGCGTCGCTCATTGTTGTTGCGCCTGCCGACAGCCCTCGCCCGATTACGCGAACCCGAACGGGAACGAGATCTGCGGGCACCACCACGGCGCTGTTGTTGCTGCGGAGAGCGAGACCGAGAACGACTACGACGGCCACGTTTGCGAGATCTAAAGAGGCACACCAACCAAAACATTCCAATTTCAACTAAGATCTAATAATTTTATCTGTAATTATTGTCAGTCATGGGGTGGTCATGAGTTGTCAACAATCGAATATATTTGACATTAGTTCAATTTACTGGTCTACAGTAATTTCTAAATCAAGTGTGGAATCGTGTGTGGAACTATATAAATTACTCATATTCTGTTAGGAAATATTTATATTACGTGGAAGACATCTAGGAGATAATAACATCTTGCCCTGCTGTACTGAGTTGGACACTTGCCGTCACACATGCGCTCACCTGGATCTGGACCGCGATCGCGTCTGCTCTCTGCGCCTGGCATCAGTGGGCGGTGATCGTGCTCGCTCCCGACCTCTGCCATCCCGCCCACTGCCGCTCATCCGATCGCCACCCCGTCTCTCGTCTCGGTCACCACGTGAGCTACCGCCACCGCCTCCCCGCTCGTCCTCATCCTGATCCCGTCCGCCACTTGTGTGTTGCGACACCACCTCCTCGTCATCGTCATCCTCCACATCGTGCACTGTGTACACATCCGGTTGGCGCTGCTGTAGTTGAGACACAGCTTGCAATTGTTGCTGCTGCTGATCCACCTGCTGTTGCTGCTGCTGGCCGAAAGCAGAGAACTGGGCGAAGGGAGCCTGCAGTCCCTGCAGCGCCATGAGTGGCACGGGTGGGGGCAGGTGTGGCGGACGCACGGCAGCCTGCAGCATGGCCGAATAGTCAGCAAGGTCGTATTGGGGAATCAGCTGCATTGGCTGCTGCATGGGTTGCTGGGGCGTGGGATGGTACTGGGGAATCTAAGAGATGACAAACAAAAAGATGTTTTAAAATATTCCTTCGAAGAACCAAGAAATTTCTCACCAAAAAACTGTAAAATATTTGATTGCTGGGTTGCGTCCAGAACAGCGTCAAACAAATAGACAGAGTGGCGAACTCAATATTATAATAATAACCACCTATTATGATACTAGAAATAATTATTCAAAAAAATACTATAGGACAAAATATTGAGAAAGGAATCAGATATACCGGAATTTGAGGCTGTGGCGCTGTCCCGGACACCACAACAAAATTAAATTCTTGTAAATCAGCAAATTAAAATAATACATTGGACCGTTGTGAGCATTCCTTAAAATTGCGAATAATCTCCAATGAAAACTGACGCATTTCCACAATGAAATGAATAACCTATTTAACTCTATTTTTTATCTTAGGTTGTTAAAAGAAGGAATTTTCAAACCTTTTAGACGCAATATTTTATACTCCACTTGGATGCTTGTGCGCGTTGTTTACCTACATCGCTTACCTGTTGCTGATTGTTCATTGTCTGTGCCAGTTCGTCGCCCCACAGCCGCTTGTTCATCTGCTCCTGCATGCTGATCTCAGTCTTGAGTTCTTCTGTCTGCTGCAGTGTGTGCTGCATCTGTTGCAGCTGCAGTAGCAGTTCGGGGTTGGACAGCAGGTTCTGGGCCATGCTGTACAGGAGATGATAGATTATAATCCTCCACAGTGCATTACATAATTCAACATAATTCTTTGTGGCCCAATACACTACAGCACTACAGGCGTTACGTCCCCTCATGGTGCTTAATGTGAGGGGCACGACCAGTACCCCGGGAACGAAATTTTTTTTTTTTTTTAATTCACTGAAGTGCGGACACAACAGGAAGATTCTGTACCCCTCTCAGTGCTTAGGCACTATGTGAGAGGCACATTTTCACTAGTACCCCGGGATCGAATAATCGAGAGCCCGCGCCGGGAATCGAACCCAGGACCGCCGAACCACAGTCCGTCGCTAAACCTACTGGGTTACGACGAGATTTTAGGCACATTTTGGCAAGACCTTCCTCTTTCAATTGCCGTCGTGCACGTGACATCATTCTAGTTCATCAGTTTGAAATTAAAAGGGATGACACACGATTTGTTTTTGGTTCAAAACCAAACATTTTAGTGCTGAACAATTTCTCGAGGAATTTCCTCATTGATCTGAATGCAGTGACTCGGACAAACGTCTGCGCAAAAATGTTTAATTTGGATCGGCCGATCGCCGTCCTAGAAGCGGAAGGTCGAAAACTGAGCGTGCGAACATTTCTGAGATTGAAGTTTGACTGATATTGACACTGATTGGTGTTAAGCCAAAATCATTAACCGCAATATGAATTAAGCCAGCGAGACATTGCAAAGTTTTTGCAAATTTCATTTGGTGCTGTCCAAAACAATCTTAAAGAACCTGAAACTAATGTTTCAAAAACAAAAATATAGTCGACTCCCTGAAACGAATAAAAATGCAACATTACAGAGGGCTCAGATGCACCTAAAGAGATTGTCAGTAGACGTATCTGGTTCTGAACAGTTCACGGTCAGAACGTCAATCAGCGGATGAAATTTAATCAAATTTGCGCAGTCGTTATTCCAAAGCACTCGCATCCAGCTTTTACACAATATAAGGAAATTTAATCTAGAAATCTTTTGGAAGTGAAATGTTTTACTTTACGTAAAAAAAAAAAAAATCGCGTTTCATTTTCTTAGTGAAAGTCATTTTGGATCTGAAGAATTAGAATGATGACGTCACGGAGTTGCACGTGCAATAGGCCTATTTTAATGTTGCCTTTGAAGTTATGGAATGCTAACTTTGGATGGATTTAAATTTACTATTAACCACATGAAAGCGTTCACCAAATGGAATGAAATTTAGCATACAACCGAATTCTTTCGAATTCTTGAGGTCTAAAATGGCGTTCGCGATACAAGAGCGAAACCCGGATGACTAAAAAATATGAGTTGCTAATTAAATGGTTCAATCTTAATGAAATTTAATCACTCCTAAATGGAAAGTGAACAAGCAAAATGACTATTGCAGTTTTGTTTAAAGGTATCTCTTTTGGCTGAGAAATGCATGCACAGAGACGATTTCGCCATTGAGATCGATGCAATGATACCAGCTTGACTGCTACAAGCTTCCAATTATTTTTGACCCACCTAACACAATTTTATTATTTTTATTATAGTGTTACAACAAAAGAAAAACAATCAAATTACTACTCAGAACCTCGACGCGAAGTCTTTCGGACCCCCTCATTGCGACGCAATTTGTGGGGGCCCTAAAACCATGAGTCTTACTTTGGTAGACTTTCTGGGCCACTATTATTCCAATAGCATAATTAGCTGGACTCAAATCGGAACAGTTAAGAGGTCAAACCGATGGTAAAATGTTTCACGCATTTTATAATCAACTGTTTCTTTACGCTCGTAGCAGTGAGCTGGTGTGCCATCTTATTGCTTTTGTCAATTTATTAGCTTCCTGGTTCTTTAATCATTTCTGTTTCAGGTCTTGTTTGATAATGTTTTGGAACAGGAAAAAATTGTGGCTGACCTTGGCTTAGCACCGTCAGAAATAGAAACATTTAAAAAATAATAAATAGCCTAAAATTCCGCTAGAATGTTGTAATGTCTTTGATGTTACCATAGTGGTGTTTGCACACTATTTGAATCGATTTGATCGACCCCCCGGAACCGTCATATCCTATAAGTGTATATCCCGATCCTGACGTAGTAATCACAGACAAACCAACCTTAATGCTAGATTCGTCTCTGGCGGAGCCGACTGCTCGTCTCTCTTGTCCTCCTCGTCCTCCTCTTCGTCGGAATAGTCAAAATCGAGAAGCTTCTACAAATTCAACATGAGACAAATAAGAACAAAAATTGCTGCTCGTGACTGGCTCACTGTCAACAACTAACGAGAATAAGAAATTAAGAGACACATATGTTTTATATGTGTCTCTTTGAATTAGACGCCTCAACACAATCAAACGAGAGAGGAAGAGTAAGGAATAAATAAGGTTATGAAGGGTATTTTGCGTGGGCACTCGCCTTGTTAAACTTCACGGTGTTTTCTTGTTCGGCCGGTTGCGACTGGACTTGGGCGGATGACAGTAGGCTGGCGATTTGCTGGAACTGTAGAAGTAGGTTGCTGCTACTGTCCTGTGACGGCTGGTTCACCTGGTTCAGACTGCTCGGCTGTAGGATGTTGGAGGCAGCGGACTGGATCACAACATATTTTTTTAATGATCCAGTGCAGACAATGCGTAATATATTATATTAATATATAAAGTATTATTTTTTCAATTTATAATTTTAAAATACAATTAAAGAAAACGCCACAACGTCAAGACTTAAAACAGTCCAGAGGCACGTGGGCAGTCCGAATGCACCAAATCACTTTTTCAAGTCTATGATTTAGGTGGCCAGCTAAGCTACTGCAGGTATGAAACTCTTTTTGTTAATTCTATACACCATAGTTCATCGTTCGTCCAAACAAGTACTATTAAAATATATGACTTTAATATTGTAAATTTGTTACCTGCTGCTGTGATTGCTGCAGCATCTGCGTAACAGTTTTGAGCGCCAGGTCATTCTCCATCTGCGCGTCCGCGTTGTCGCCCAGCCATCCGGACCAGCCAGAGCCGTCTTGCTGGCTGTTGTTGTTGTTCATCTGCTGTTGCTGTTGTTGCAATAATTGCTGCTTGGCTTTAGCGGTGGCTGCAAGTAGTGCTGGGGTGGGGGTGGTGCCAGTAGCGGGGGCCGCAGAACTACTCTCGGGGGCCGTATTGCTTGCCGGCTGCTGGTGTACGGCGTGGTTGGGGTTGGCCATATCCAGTAGAGGCTGTATGACGTCGGCCGCGAACACACTGTTCTTCTGCCACAGGTTCAGCACGCGAACGATCTTACTCTGAATTTCAAACAGACAAGTAAAGATAAATGTTCATTACGTTCACACTTAAAATATGTGATTGTGTTTGGGGTAGGACCGAACAAAAAAACGAACAATGCCATTGTTGCCGGATTCGCCCACCGGTCCTTCATTTGCGCGGCCACTTTGTTCCAACTTTTGTTCGGTCTTTTCTCAGACACAACCAGACATCTGCATAATTGGTACAAAAGTTTAATTGGACCAGACTATTAAAAATATTTTTTTTAAATTATTTGGTGATAAACCTTTTTTAGGGTCTTTAAATGAGATTTTTCTAGTAAATCTGCACGTACAACGGTGATGCGAAATTTTTATTTCTTTATACTACTTTTAATTTGTAAAAGAGCAAAATAATTAACATTATCAAATGCAATTTTCATTAGCGAAATTTGCATGGCAATTTCAGCAAAGAATCAGTTCAGGCAATTCTGAATGATTGTTCCTGCGAAATTGGTGTCCCAAACAGCGCAATTAAGTACTTGCGTTTTACTTTAAGACTATTGTCGCCCTTTAGCAGGGAGTACTTTTAGGCTCACCTTCTCTTCAGTGGGACACTTGAACAGGTGCTGAAAAGTGGAGTTAAAGTTGCGGGCGAATCGGGTGGCGAACAGGTCCTTGTCGGCACCAAACTGGTGTCGCGATTGACGAACGATGGAATCAATAACGTACAAGCCGGGTACTTTGAATTCGGAGCGACACTGAAACGAAAAATAAAAGATATAAAACGATTATCAGTTACCAGTATTCAATTTTCATGTCAGGGCTGTCAAGTATCGGCAATTCAATCAGGTACCAAATCAGGTAGATTTTTGCGTCTTGCTAAAGGTGTAGTCATTTCCATCAATGGGTTTACCTTCTGGATGAACTTTTCAACACTCTGCACGACGTGCTTGTAGAACTTGACCGCTTTGATAGCCGCCTTGGTCACAGACGTCATTTTGGCCTTGGAAATGGGAGGCTTGGACTCGCACAGAACCGACAGCTGAAAATTTGAGAAATTGAAAATAAAATGTTCAGACATCGGGCGATCACTACACGGCTTAAGAGTGGTTGCAGAATGCCTATAGTTAATGTATCGATAGGGTTAATCGACTGTGCGTGGATACACAAGGACCCAGCATCCCTCCCACAAATGACTTTCACATGTGGACTGCAAATTTGAGCTAACAAAGTGTATTGGCGGGCACTGAAACACTGACACAATTTGACAGCGCATAGAAGCACTGATTGCAACAATCTATTAGGCGACTTCTCACCAAGATATCAACCAATCCACTTTCTGCTACATGGCCAATAATCATTAGCTAAAGTCTCCACCATCAAGTCCTTTGGTGTCCTGCTTGACCCACGTTGGTCATGGGCAAAACACATTGCAGACCTCATCAGTCGAGCTGACCGTTCTATGCGTTTATCTTTCCTTCTCTCTGCTGATCCCTCCTACCGCCTTACTGCTTACCGCACCCTAGAGCACGCCTCTGCCGTCTGGGACCCCTACCCAGCTAAACCTTGTCGGCCGGCCCCTTAGTATCCAAACACGCGCAACCAGACATATCTTGCATAACTACAGCCATAACTCCTGCATCACTAATGCCGTCACGGACCTCAAGCTTCCGCTCCTTTCCACCCGGAGACGAGAACATCGGCTCCAACACCTCTTTTCCATCTAACGTCACCTCACCACCCTTGCCCCTACCAATTTCTTTAAACTGGCCAATAGACAAGGAAAAGAGCACTCCCTCAAATTTGAAACAATTGATGCTAAAAGCAACTATGCCAAATTCTCCTTCTTCCCCAGAAGTATCAACGATTGGAACAGCCTCCCCCAAGAACTAGTGCAATCACCCTCCCGCTCCTCCTTTAAATCCCGATAGCGGGCTGTCCGCACGTGGTCAGCCTGTTCCAAACTTCGCTAAGACCCTGCAACTACGTAAATCGCCATAATGCCACGGCACGGCGATAATTCTAAACCTAAATCTAAAGTTAGATGAATTATCAGCCGGCTAAGGTAATTATTGCTAGAGGATGGCGCTGGGGAGGGGAGGGGGTAAACAAGAGATAGCCTTTTCATGTGCTCTATAGGTCTTACCTCATTGTTGAATGCTGTCACGGCCTCCATCTTGTATCGATTCTAGTTGCCCCACTGAATTACACTAATTTCGCTCTATATTTTGGCGAATTTACTCGAATTTTCGCTGTTTTCCCTCCATTCGCCGATTCACGGGGCCAGAGCTGGATAGGGGGAAAAAACATGGCTGCCCCCGCTTGCTTTTTCCTCTCTTGTGTCCATTTCCACTGCCTTCTGTTAAAAAGCCACTCAAAGTACGTAATTTTGAGGGTTGATGATAAGACTGACCTGCAAAATCTTTATTCTGGATTTCCCAA
Source organism: Mycogona germanica (assembly GCA_034698785.1). Taxonomy (NCBI): domain Eukaryota; kingdom Metazoa; phylum Arthropoda; class Diplopoda; order Chordeumatida; family Chordeumatidae; genus Mycogona; species Mycogona germanica. Next base: position 18,118 of record JAQGBY010000667.1, on the reverse strand, counting down.
ATATTATAATTTTAAACATTAGTTTGCAAGTAAATTGAAAAAAGAGTGTTGATCAGTGAACAATGCAATTTCTTAAACAATTTTATGAGCAACTACTTATAATGACGAAAGATTCATTGTCTTTAATATAAATTGGTTATGCATTATATAAAACCGGGAAGACGTAACACGAGTGCATCGATTGGATTCTGCAAGTGCTGGAACCACCAATTAGAACGCGTGTAACGGAAACACTAGATGTTACCCCCATCTATGGAGGAATAAATGAAACTTGCTATGAAACACAATGTTGTTTCTTACATGCGATCATGTTTGGTACACATTGACCTAGAGGAAAATGTCGACATAATTGTGCGTTCATCTATTGGGCATTTCTCGTGTTCAATCGGACGAAGAAACACAATCCTAAATTACAATAATTCCCAAAAGCAACTTGGATCAATTGCCAGATATGAACGTTGTGTAATTTCTCAATGGTGAGTTTGTGTTCGGCGACGTATGCGACATTACCTGTGACGACACTTATTCCATGTTAAAGTTACACCCGCACCGTCGTCAGAAAAAAAGAACGCATCAAACCTACGCAAACTCTTTAAAGTATCCAACATCGGTCATCGGTATTTCATCGATTGTATTAAAAATATCTATTTACCAAGTTTTTATAAATGTTAGCGAAGTTTACAATCTGGTGAGTACAAAAAACAAGGATGTTCAGACTTCTATTTTATCAGAAACACAAATGTTTGGTCAAATGTTGCCACGGACCAGAATGATTGGCGATGGTGGGAGGAACGTATTTTTCGTGGCACCCAATTAAATTATGAAACAAGAAAATCTGGTTTATAAAACTCTAATACCTATTTACCTAACCAGCAAGCAAGTAATAAGCAACACACAAGAAATGATATTCAAGAGGTGGCTGAAAGTAATTATTTTATGAAATGTCATTTTCAAGATGGCGGCCAGCACGGCTACAGCCTTTCCGAGCACATGTTTATGTGGGCTTGGACAGTGAGCTGAAATTCTAGTCAGTCAGTGGTTCGAAACGCAGAACTTCTGGGAGCTGAATATATATATTAAAAATCGGGACACTCAGCTACATGCCGTATGAGTTTGCTCGATTGTCAAACAAGATGGCAGCCGTCGAGGCAGCTTATTTTTGGTGTGCTCATGAGCAAAAGAAAGTTCTTTGTAGATTATAAATCCTGCCAATATCTGATTTGCGCGACTTGTCAATCTTTATTTTCATTGCAGAAACAGTCTTATGAGGTTGCCCATCAGTCGCTCTAGTTGAACCAATCTGACCTCGTGACCCCCAAACGAAGCCATGTCCATCTTCACACCCACCAACCAGATCCGTCTGACCAACGTGGCTATCGTTCGCATGAAGAAGGCTGGAAAACGTTTCGAGATCGCCTGTTACAAGAACAAGGTGCTGTCCTGGCGCAGCGGCGTGGAGAAGGACATTGACGAGGTGCTACAGACACACACGGTCTTTCTCAACGTCTCCAAGGGCCAGGGAGCTAAGAAGGAGGACCTCATGAAAGCTTTCACTCACGACAATCAAACCGAGATCTGCAAGGAGATTCTCAACAAGGGCGAACTGCAGGTACTTAAACGGCACACACACTGTCCAGTCTGTCCAAAATGTTCCATTATCTCGTAAAATGTTATAACGTGTGGTGTCACAATGCGACCTTCGGTTCTACAGTCGTCAAAGACGCAGACGGAACCAATTTTTTTAGTGTTTTGATTGCATTAATCCAGTGATTAAGTCGAATCCAGATTCAGATTAGACCTAAAAAATACGTTGGAAAATTGGACAACCGAAAATTGTCATTCAATATATAAACGACCCATAATCAGAATTGGTGTATTCTGGACAGCACCGAATGGTAAGACGAACAGAGTGGCGTACTCGCTTTTATAATAACATTTTATTATTATTTAATTTGAACTGGTAATTGAGAAAAATACAGAGTTTCGAACAGATCGGGAGTTGCACACCGGTTCCCTGGATTTTTTTTTTTTGTTTCCATCAACTGTAGTCAACCGCACTACAGGCCTTACGTCCCCCTCATAGTGCTTAGGCACTGTGCGAGGGGGAACGACCAGTACCCCGGGATCGAAACTTTCGAGAGTCCGCGCCGGGAATCGAACCCGGGACCGCCGAGCCACAGCCAGTAGCAATACCGACTGGGCTACGAAGAGTCGTACAAAGTCGATTGCCGGTCCAGTACCAATTGACTATGTGTGTCTAATGAGAACTGTAATTGGGCTATATTGGTATCATAGCTCAATTGGTAGAGCACTGGACCGGTGATAAACTCTCGGTCTGTTCGAAACATAATAGTAGTAAAATGTTATTATAAAAGCGAGTACGCCACTTTGTTCGTCTTTTCATTCGGTGCTGTCCCGAATCCACCAATTCTGATTATTACCCAGACATTATATAAATCCTTCTCATAGACGTTACCAAGATACAAATTACCATCACTTGTCATTCATTTAACGCGAAAGTTTCGGCCCTCACATTGAATCATCAATTTAAAGAGGACCCACAAAACAAGGTGTTTGACACCAGGTGAAGCAATTAGTTTTAACAAACGATGGTTAAATGAATAATAATTGAATATGTATGCTATAACTTCGTACACAATTTGGTTTGCGGATAGTTTTCCATCACGTTGGATAGCAGATTTTATAAATTTTCGACTGTTCATCACTTTTAGTCACTCTTTGTTTTGTTTCTATTTTCTCACCAAACAGGTATCTGAAAAAGAGCGTCAGGCCAATCTTGAATCGACCATCAAAGACATCGCCACCACCGTTGCCGACAAATGCGTGAACCCGGAGACCAAACGTCCCTATCCGGTCAGCATGATCGAGAAGGCCATGAAGGACATTCACTATTCGGCCAAGCCAAACCGCAGCGCCAAACAGCAAGCGTTGGACGTCATCAAGCAGCTGAAGGAGGTGATGAGCATCGAACGAGCGCAGATGCGACTCAAGATCAGCGTGACCGCGTGTCGGGAGGCGCGCGCCCTCAAAACCAAGGTGGTGAAGCTGGCCGCAAAGACCGAACAGGAGGATTGGAGCGGCGGTGACCTCACCCTCGTCTGTCTCATCGACCCCGGATGCTTTCGTGAGTTGGAGGAGCTGATTCGTGAGGACACCAAGGGGAAGGGCACTATGGAGGTGCTCAGTCTCAAGGAAATTAAGGAGGGCGACGGAGCCCTCGATTAGACTCTAGAACGCTCCTGCTCCAGCAGGATGGTTAACCGGAGTCTTTGTTTTGACAGGTTGACTGATTCACAGGTGGCTGCTATCGTTTTAAATTGAGAGTATTGCCTACGAATCATTCAGACTTGTACTGAGAATCAAAATTAACACACTGCGTGTCTCATATAATCTGATGAAAATTTATGATTTGATTTAAACGTTATCATTTATGGCGATGTCATCTAACTTGCCATATTCTCTAGAATCGCATGTCCAGACATGCTATTAACAAAAACTAGGATATATTGGGTTTCCAATCCTTTTTTTTAGGCAAGCCGGGTTCTAATTTGGTTAAATTGTATATAAATACTTGAAATTTCACTGTCAATCGTTGTTAAAATACATTTTAATTTTTGATGCCAAACAGACCAGATTTTTTTTGCACGATCTTGGTTAGTGAATGAAATTGCTAAATTTTATGTAAATTACCCACTGAAACTGTATCTAAAATATGTTGATCTCAAAGTTGTCAAATTTCTAAAAATCCAAGTGTGTTTTGACAATATAAATGTTTTGAGCAACTTAATCGATAACCATCGCCAAACTTTTCAAACTTTCTCTCAATTTTTTTAAAATTTACTGTTCCCCTCTTGGTGCTTAGTCACTATGTGAGGTGAATAATCGAGAGCCCGCGTCAGGAATCAATCCCGGGACCGCCGATCCATTGCTAAACCAACTGCTAAACTAATTTAAATGAAATAGTAAAATGTTTTGGTTTTATTCCAAAATTTTATTTATCAAAATGATGAGAAAGGCATGGGTGACACAAAATGATATTATAGGGTCCTTAAAATTAACAAAAATGATTTGTTGCTCAACGTCTGGCCGAGATGCTCTGTACATTCAGAGCGAGGTACAAAAATAAAAACAAATGGCGCACAAGGCTCGTGCGAGAAATCGATGATTGATAATTATTTGACACACAAAAAGCCGCGCACGTCCACAACAAACTTTTCAAAGTTTTCTCTAAACTTAAGTCTGTTGGGACGATCCTCCACGTACGTGATTCCTTCTGCCAAATTGTTAAAAGCAGTGAGCAGACGTTGATAGTAGACCGGGTCGGTTTGGGCTTGCAGTAGCGACTGCACTATCTCTTGAAAGTGCTCCTGTACAAAATATATAAATATATCGTACTAATTAAGGACAAAATGACTGGCTTTAAAATGTGTTTGGCCCAAATAGAACGAAAAGTCTAAGAATTTTATTTTTTATGAAAATTTAGAATGTCTTCACATGAAATTGTGTTAGCCCATTAATGAACCCGTCGAGCGTTCTTCATAAACTCACCATTTTCAACTTTGTAAAAAATAATTCAATCGAATTATGATTATGAATAAGTGAAAATCTCACGGTTTCCACAACCACGAACAGATATGGGTTTATAATACACATGTATAATCCAAAATGTTGTAATAGGATCCGATGGTAGTAATTACTAGTGACAAAATTGTAGGACTGTGGTCCTACTATAACTTGGAATTTGGCAACGAGTTTGACGAGGAAAAACAATAATTTTTCTTTTATCAAAACTTTCTGGGAAGTGCGTATATTATATTCATGACTTATAAATACATACATTATACCAAAAATTATGAGATACACGCGATCTACATAATTTTTGGAGGGATAAGTTTACCTGGTAGCAGCAAATGAGGGCAAACAGAGTTCCACTCGCGGTCACTGTGATGTCCGAATCAGTCGTTTGCAGTAAGACCATGTCGAAAACGGCCTGAAATGCAAGTCGACACGATTAGTAGTCTACACAATTTGGGAGAACGAATGCGTTGGAGATAAAATGAGAAACTGCTGACTCACCTTGAGGAACGGTTTGGAGAGGGCAAAGGCGAGGCTCTCCTGCTGTTTACACCTGTACATGTAGGCGCACAGCACAGTCAAAAAGTCCAAACACAGGGTAATGATTTCTGTGCCCAAACTGGATTTAACGTCAAGGATTAACACACGTACAGATTCAACTTTTTACAAAAAACAAACAAATATGGTTCGTATGGAGTCAAAATTTGTGCGTCAACCACCCCATTGGTCCTTAAAAATCAGTCCATACAGGAAGACAATTGCGGGGGAAAGGATACTGATTGAAAGCCAACTCCATGGAGCCGAACAGGTTGCGCAGCAGATCGTTCGGTAGATTACATATCTTGTCTGGATAGATTTCGCACACGAATGTCACCATCTTGAAGTACTGGATGCAGAGGCTGGGGAATTTCAGTAGTTCCGCGTTCATAAGAGGCATGATTATATGTAGACCCAGCAAAGCAATGTCGGAGGCAGACACGGGCGGGCCGTCATTCTCATCTGCGTGGACAGGAAATTTTAAAAAAAATTACAAAGGACGATTCAAGATGGGCACATCAATTGGCAATGTGTTTGCAAACAAATCAGAAAAACGGCATATTGCGACATGATTCGCGCTCATTTTGGCATTTACAAAAAATTTATAAAGTGAGGCAAACTTTCTTTGGAACCTACCGTAGGGATTTAAATCCAAGAAATCTTTGGACAGAAGGTTTGTCAGAAGTTTCATAATGAGGAGAATATCCCGGTAGTGGTCCTCCTCGGCGTTTGCGTCCTGGGTCTGTTTACCTGATCGATTTATTACAAAACAGGGGTTAAGAAGATTTTATATAAAGGGCTGCTTGAGGAACGAGGGGGATACAATTAATGCAAAAAGGATATGGCGACTCACCCGCGTTGAACTTCGCAAATGTCTGCAGCATCTGCAAACAGCTGGTGTACAAATTCTGGGATTCGTTCTGTGGTTCGAAAAGAAATGGCGTGGAGCAAAAAAAAAAATACATCTTATTTTATTTTAATATTACTTTCTAACACTGACTTCGTCTGATCATTTAACACTTGCTCACCGCAACGAGAAAGCAAAGCAGTCGATTGGTGGTCTCGCAAAACAATTCCAAAATCAATTCTACCACATCGCGGTAGTTGTGGTAAACGTTCATGATTGAAACACTCTCGCTTAGGATTGGCGAAAGAAATGCGAACATTTGATGGGAGTTGTTTCCATCGCAGCCCTGAGCGACACCTGACGAAAAGCAAAAGCAAATTATTACCGAGTCATCTCTAATTCAACGAAACGAAGTTGATAAAAACAACGGACCTATGAACGATTCAATCAGATGGGTCATTTCTGTTCGAACGTTGTGCTCGTGAAAGATCCGCACGAAATTTTCTTGGCAGATTAGCGCCTGGAAACGCCGTTGCAGTAGATTCAACATCTGGGAGAGAACAATAGATGGGAACAGGTGCTAAATGAATGTGCTAGCCGAATGCAAGTAATATTTTGAGGCCCTTGTTGAGAAAAAGTACAACTTGATTTTTGTTGGACGTCACTCACGCCTCAGTGCGTGTGCACTCGTCGAGTAGACGAGCGCTGGGCGCGTCCAAGGGTCACTGAGCGATAGTGACTCTTGGACGCTGAGCCGGCTGCCGAATTAAAGGTATCCGGCTGAACCGCACACGCGTATGCAAATGGAATTTGCATACAGGTATGTAGTGGCGTGTGCATAACACACACGCCACTGCATATAAATACCGGCACTGCTGCTGGTATTTGCCACTTGTCTTCGAGCTGGTGAACAGCTCACATCGTATTGCAGAGTGTTTATTGCTTGCTAGAGAATAAACTACGAAGTCAACTGCTGTTTCTGCCTGCTCTCATTTTGCTTGCTGCCTGAGTGTAGTGCTGGAAGGAATCAGCAACCTGCCACCAACCACTGTCTCTGGAGGGACACTTTCTGGCGCACACGGCCTGGGCTGCAGCCCAGGCCATCCACACCAGGAATTCAACAATTTTAAGTTCAATATTATTTCTGACATTTGAAAGATTAAGCGATTCTAAATCTATTTTCCAACTCACGCAGAACTATGATCCGGAATTAGGAACCCGAAATTTAGTTTCACCAGGAACAGTCCTTATAAAAATTGGAAAACAGAATGCGAACGTTGCTCTCACCTGTGTCAACACCAGTTTCCATTTATCCGCATTGGGCACAGCCGAACAGGTGATGACGAGCGCCTTCAGCAAATTACGCTTGGCGTTTCGTGAAAGGTGGTTGAGGTTGGCCATGCCCTGCTGTGGAAGAATGGTCCACAGAATGTCGGACTTAAGTACCACAGTGCATCTACAGGGAGAGAACAACCTGCTGTTACTTGTTTCTATTCAATTAGTTGTGGTCGAAAAATGAAGAACACACGGATACATCCAATTAAAAAAACTAACCAAGCCTAGAAAAAGTGTTATCATCAAAAATAGTACGACTCGTCGTAACACAGTTGGTTTAGGGACTGACTGTGGTTCGGCGGTCCCGGGTGCGATTCCTGGCGCGGACACTCGATTATTCAATCTCGGGGTACTGGTGAAAATGTGCCCCTCACATAGTGCCTAAGCACCAAGAGGGGTACAGAAATTCCTGTAGTGATATTTTTTTTTTATTCACTGAAGTGTATAACGCAACAGGAAGATTCGGTACCCCTCTCATTGCTTAGGCACTATGTGAGGGGCACATTTTCACCAGTACCCCGAAATCGAATAACCGAGAGCCCGCGCCGGGAATCGCACGCACCCGGGACCGCCGAACCACAGTCCGTCGCTTAACCAACTGCGCTACCACGAGTCGTACTCTCGACTATACACTTCAGTGAATTTAAAAAAAATGGCTAGACAAAGTCCTTCACTACCGCATCTTCTTTCATGCTTCCTTGAGAGATAGCAAACATACTCAAGGTAACCGTCTTTATGAACACACAAGAAACTTTTTCACGCCACCGATCAGCCGACCTGTCCACTTACTGGAGCTCGATGGTCACAACAAATTACAATCATTTTTCAATAGTTCTTAATTAATTCGAACAGTCCCCAACATATTTTGCTCGCACCTCACAATCAATGGGAGCCGTTCGGGTTATGTAGTGATTGCCAGTGGCAAGAGGACTTACCTTTCCCTATTATCAACAAGGGCCACCAGCATCTGGATGGTGGCATCGATGATCGATGATTCGGACGACCAGTACTTGAGATTCGAGCCCATCTTTTCCAGGAGAAAGCCGAGCGTCCACCAGCCAGCTTCCGTATCCCGACCGAACGCAGCATTCAACGCCTTGCACATCTGCAGCAGACGACGGAGAGAGAAAGGAATGCACGCGCATATGCAATGTGCGCCGATGGAAAGCAAAATCCAACGAATGCGGTCGGTTGGAGGCAGGGGGCGCCACCATAACTTACCTCCGTATAGTAGGTCTCGTTGGGCAGCAGGTAAGATCGCGACCAGAGCGTGAGAAACCAGACCAGCGTGGCACCCACCTCAGGACTGAGTACAGAGAGCAAGTTGTTCTCCACCGCACGCTTCTCAATCTCGCACAAGCGGAAAACCGCCGCCGTTAACCTGGTGAAAGACAAATTGTATTGTGTGAGACAATTACAATTACAATATGTACCCACAAGCAGCCCCCAAGAGAGGGGCCTGAGAGACAACAGATTTCAAATAAATTGATACTTTAGTGTAGTCTAGGCCACAATATGATATCTAATATTTAAATATAACACATTCTACAGTGTGGGGGAAAAAAACGTTTCGCTAGAAATTTGATCATAAAATAGTGAATCTTTAATTTATTCCATAAAAATTGGGCACACGTGTTGGTCTTTACTTTTTTTATCAATTGGCCTTGCACACGTGCAACTCGGTGACGTCATCATTCGAATTTTTAAGGTTCAAAGTGACGCTCGCTATACAAGAGCAAAACGCGATTTGGTTTTTACGTAAAACGAAAAGTTTCAGTGCCAGGCAATGTCTAAAAGAATTTCCGGATAAAAACTATACCCTGGGTGGCTTGAAGGTGGTTCAGTGCAACATTGATGAATGTGGATGTGCTGATCGCCGCCATGGAAGCGCAGGACCAAAAACTGCACACAATGTTCAGAACATTTCAGACGTTGCACAATTGGTGCTACGCCAACATCAGCCACAATTTTACTTAATTAGCAGACATTGCAAATAATTCGCAAATTTTATTGTTCATGATCCAAAACATAATCAAAAATGACCTAAAACGATTAAAGAACCAGAAAGCTAATAAACTGTGTAAAGCAACAAAATGGCCCACCAGCTCACTGTGCATCAATCTCTCAATGGCGAACGTCTCCGTGCACGCAATTCTCAGTCAAATCAGATACGTTTAACCAAAAACTGTAATAGTCATTTTGTTTGGTCACCTTTCCTTCACGTGTGTGTAAAATGTCATTAGTTTGTGTTAAATTTTAACATTTGTAAGAGCAATTTTCAATAGACTACTTTTAATACACACAAGTTTCGCGTTTCGCTCGTGTATTGCGAGCTCCATTTTCAACCTCAAAAATTCGAATAATGACGTCACGGAGTTGCACGTGCGCGAGACCAATTCATAAAGAAAGTTAAGACCAACATGTGTGCCAAATTTTAAAGGAAAAAATTAAAGATTCGCTATTTTATGATCAATTTTCTATCGAAACGTTTTTTCCCACACTGTACAATATTCCTTGCTACATCTATATAAAAAAAATTAAATTTCTGTTTGTCTGTCTGTCTGTTTATGCATTACAAAACCATTCATCCGATCACTATGATACTTTGGGAATGTGTTGAGTACATACCCAAGATGGTTTATGCCAATTTTTTTCTCCTACGATCATGCGATCCCATAAATTCCATAAATGCAATCCCATGCAATCCCATAAATGGACCAGGCTTCATCAGTGTCACACTAGCGCCACGTTCAACAAACAGAGATATTTCAATGAAGTAATAACATAGTAACAAAATTTAAACATTTTCATTTAACGCGACCGGAGCAGTCCATAAATCATAGTCAGTGTGCTCCCCCCTTAAAATGAATGTAGTGGCAAAGCACGTGCTCCACCTGGTGTTCATAATATGGTGCCACTGCTGTCTGTTTTAAACCTTTAAAAATTGGTTGAAAAGTATTTGTCTTGCATTAGTCATGATCATTTTTAAGCGTCCTTCATATTTTTAAAGCTGGTCAGTAAAGATCTTTGTCCGCACAGAAAGTCGGGTGCCGGCGTGCATAGGCTAGCATGGGGCAAGTCAAATGAATGTATGTACGGGGCCGCAGCAGTCCGATCTACTTTGGGCAGAGGTAGTATGGTATCCAATGAAGCTAATACTGAAGAACCGACTATTATTTGCGCAGAGTTAGGTAGTATGGTATCCACCAGTTTCTCTTGTAGACACCGTTTGTTTACCGGTGTATTAAATACAAAGTAGACCATGCATCGCGGGAAAGCGGGATGCAAATGAATGCATCCTTTCTTCACAGCACGGGAAAGCAGGATGCAAATGAATTCCCGGGGAAAAGGGAAAATTGTGTAAGCACGGGAAAGCGTGGGAAATTGCGACAGTACGACCCGTCGTGGCGCAGTTGGATTATGACGGACTGGTGTTCGGCGGTCCCGGGTTCGATTCCCGGCGCGGGCTTTGGCCCGGGGTACTGGTGAAAACGTGCCCCTCACAAAGTGCCTAAGCACTGAGAGGGGGGTACAGAATCTTCCTGTCACTTCAGTGAATTTAAAAAAAAAAAAAAAGTGGGATCAAATGAATGCCGGGGAAAAGGAAAAATTGTGTGCACAAGGTAGTGTGACCGAGCCATTTAACTGGAAGCCACAGCAAGGCGTGGCCAGGGTCAGCTAGTACGAATATAAAACTGATCATCTGCCATTTTTTTTTTCAAATTCTGCATGAGATTTAGAGCAGGCAACCGACCGTCCCACCTAGACCTGCTCCACTCACCTAACGATAGGATCGCATCTGTCGCAACCGGGAACGTCAGCTGCTCGCCCGCTGGGTGTACACAATACTTTGAGAGTGACGTCAATGTCCACCGAGTCCGCGTTTCCGATTGAATAATGCATCACTTCGCTCGGCACCAGACTCGCTTCGCCCTCGCCCTCCAAAGCGAGAAGGTGACCTAAAAAAAAACGTTAAAATAGAAAAATAATTTGAATGATCTGTTCATGTACACATTTAAAGAAAATTATTTGCTACACTGACAACAAGACCAAAATCACCAAGACAACATACTCAAGCATAAGAAATTGCTGACCCTCAGGAAAACATATGAATTGAGTCGATTTTGAAACTGCACATTAGTTACCTGTAAGCAGGACCAGCCAGTGGATGTCCTCGTAGAGACGAGAGAGCGACTTGGAAACGTCGGCGATGTTGCCACTTTGCGCCATCAACTGGTGGATTTGCTCCAGAGCTTGTTGTAACGCATCCGTTCGTGCCTCCAACAACCTAATATAAAATGAACTAAATTAATGGCACTTTAAGTAGACCACTCAAGATCAAGAACCATAACTTTACGCACACATACCTTGTCAGAAGAGGGACGTTCTGCTTGAGCGATTTCCGTCCGATCATTCCGATGGTACTCAGCTGATCATGGTAAAGTGATTGATCGCTCTCTTGGCACTCCACAAAATCTTCCTCGTCATCGTTCTCAGGCTGCAAGAGTAAAGATGGATTGTACTAAACTTCAGAACTCAGTAATTACAGATTAATTTTTATCTTTTTTTTAAGTTTTAGCAAATCCGAAAAACTCAAATGCTCCAATCCTCAAATGTTGGCAGTGGTTCAACGAGTGACGGATAATAGCTTTGATAAGAATCCAGCCCATGCCAGAAGATCGTTTCTTCAGGAATTGTTCATGAGAAATTGGAGAAATAGGATGTCTGAAAGATATTTAAAAAGTTTAACGTTTTCGGGATAAACCGCCTGCAACTGGTCTATTTCTGGGCCAACGGGCAATAAAAAATAGTTTGATAGGTAATTGGCAGAAAATGTAGACATGAAGTTATTTGAAATGAAGATATTTGAAATGTCCAAATACACGAAGTCTCAGACCGTTTCAAGAATTATACATACAGGTTCACCACCTGGATGTGTAGGGTATGATCATGGGGGATTGATTGCTCAACATAGTGATTTGCTGCTTAGCTGGCCAGTCCGAGTATAATCAAACCTGCAGCCAGTACAAGTATACTCGTTTCATTTTTCAAAAAAACCGTGGCAAAAATCTTCCAATCACCGAGAAATGTAGATGATAGGATAGAGCAGAAACCGTAGATATCGTTTACCGCTTGCATATGCCTAGGTAGCACCATTTGGCGCCAACTCCCTACAACAGATGTGGGAGTGTCAATTTTTTGCGGGCTTTTGCAATGTTTTTTTGACATTTTCACAAAGGAAAATTGCAATGGCGTTGCTCGTGAAAACGTCAAAATCCATACCAGATGAGTTAGGTTTAGTTAGGAAAGGTGGGGTTGGGTCCACTGACCTTTCACTAACCAAACCTATGACTAATGAAACTTGTGAATCTTGGTTAGGTTGAGAACATCTGACTTTGTTTTCCATCCAATGTTCAATGTTTAATAATAGATCCTCAGACTTACATCCACCCTGGTTCCTTCGGGGGTTGCCAGATGGCACTGCAGATAGGTGTCAAAGACGGCACTGCCAGTGAATGCAGCATATTTGTCAGGATAGAGCTCACCATCACGCAACACAGCCAGCCATGTATCCAGCAGTCGCTCGAAACCTTCCATATACACCCGATTGTCCTTGTGCAATGCCTCCTCTTGGGCAGCGGCACACGTGTAGTGGCACGTGAGCGATGTGAGGCGCTCCAGAAACGAGTTGAGCATGCCTTCGGGCAGCATGCCCATTACGGACGATGGAAAAAACATGACCAGCTTGTGAAGAATGTTGGCAAAGCCCACCACCTCCAGCTCTTGAATGTTGCCGGCCATCAGCAACCTTAGCAGATGCTGAATGAAAAAGGCGAGGTACTGGATGCGGGCTTCCATGTTGATGAATATGGTGCCGTGCAGTGAGGCCAACTGGACGAGACAGTTAAGCGCATGATGTGCCACATCATGCTCCTGTTGCTGCCTGATCTTGATATAGACCTGCGATTATGGCAAGGAGACGTGAAACAGCACAAAAGAACTGTATTATGCACATGTATGCTAAATGATAATTTAAAAAAATTCAAATATGGAGATATTCGCTTTTCAATGCCAACTGACACAATCATGCACGACATACCTTGAAGAAAAGCTCGATCACACCATGATCGAGAATGGTGTCACGCCAGCTCGGCCCTGGTCGCAAGTAGGGAAACTGATCAGCCTCGAAGATGCCAACCACCTTGCGAGGAAGTGCGATTGGTCAAGGTAATCAATCGATTGAAATTGTTTGCCATCCAGTCACTTTTCAGTTTTCACACACTGAACGGCAGAAAGAATTTCAGCCCAATTTTGTCACATTTGGTAAAACCATTTATATTTTAATTGCCAATTGCTCGTTAAAGTTAAGTACGACTCGTCGTAGCCCAGTTGGTATTGTGACTGACTGGTTCAGCGGTCCCAGGTTCGATTCCCGGTGCGGGCTCTCAATTATTCGATCCCGGGGTACTGGTGAAAATACACCCCTCACATAGTGCCTAAGCACCAAGAGGGGCACAGAAAATCCTGTAGCGATATGCACTACAGTGAATTTTAAAAATATGAACCTTTTTTTGTCCCAATCAACTGTAGCCAACCGCACTACAGGCGTTACGTCCCCTCATAATGCTTAGGCACTATGCGAGGGGAACGACCAGTACCCCGGGATCGAAATTTTCAAGAGCCCGCGCCGGGAATGGAACCCGGGACCGCCGAGCCACAGTCAGTCGCTCAACCAACTGAGCGTCGTACAACTTACGAGCTTATCCAGTAGGTCCATTCGATTTCGTGCTGGCATTTGAAAGAAACTATATTTCTGTGTAAAAATAATACAAACTAATTTCAAAATAAGAAATAATTATCTCAGGTAATTAAATAAAATCTCAGGAGTGGTCAGACGGCATTTGCAGGCAAAGTCTGGAAGGTGACCTCTATCCACGCAGTGTTTGGCTTGAGTGGATTTGCGTCCATGCATGTTCATAATGTCCAGCTGGTGTTCCAGATCACGAATGGTGTGATGGCGTTTTGTTTCCCCGATGTAGGTGGCACTGCAAGCGCCACATGGGATCTCATATACCCCAACATCACGTAAAGGGCTTCCTGAAAAAATTTCCAACTTATTTTTTTGTGAAAGATGACTGGTTGTTATTCATAAGGATGACGTGACCTGCCTCCTCTATCTCAACATCAATCTGGCTATCCAGTTCGCCATTGAGCATATGACTGATGACTCAATCCCTTTCTCGATATTCTGATTTACGGTCTATCGCAAACCCATGGCCTGCCTGACTTAATCATGCCCTGCATGGAGTAAGACTTTGCAGCATGGCCACTACATTGTGGGTGGAATTTTAATTTCTGCTCCACACATACCTGGCACATTCTGGATCATCGGCCAATCAGATTTTCCAAATTTTTCAATGGGCCTAACACATAAAACTCTCTCAGGCACCCAGCCAGCTTGAGGAGATAATTCCTGATCAATCACAAGATGTATATATCCTCTTCAGAAACCGGCCCAACATAACAAATTAAGAAATTACATCATATCCCTTTTTAAATACACAGTCATCTTCACAATAAAAATAAGTTAGAAAGTTTTTCAGGAGGCCCTTCTCAAATACTAGCCCTTTATATGACTCGGAGTTATATGAGAACCCATGTGGCGCTTGAAGTGCCACCTACATCTGGGGAATGAGACGCCATCACACCATTTGTGCTTAGGAACACCGGCTGAACATTATTAACATGCGTAGTCACAAAACCGTTCTAGCCAAGCACTGCATGAATAGAGGTCACCTTCCGGACTTCACCCGTGCACGCCGTCTGGCTTTTGTTCCCAACAGACAAGATTATCTATTGGCGGAATCCATTTTAATCAAGGCGGACCATTGTTTGAATGACGAGGCCCTCATCCAGGATTTAGCTGTATACCGTGCAATTGCTTAGCGTTACCAGTCTCTTGATAATGGCAGTCGAAAGTTTGTGTTTTTATTTTCCTCGGTACCTGACGGATTAAAGTGTCTTCCCATCGGACATTATTAGTATTGATTTCCTTTTGTAGAATTAGTTTGTAATATTTCTACTTAGCTTACATCTGTCTTGGCGAGTTTGTAGCACATTTTATTTATATTTATGTGGTCGAACATAATCTCAGGAGTGGTCCGCTCCTCTCACAGTCGACATAAAACTGTTTGTTCAGTCGGTTCATAAAGGATATGATTGCTGTAGATGAAATTCCAATTGAGAATCTGTTCGGCAATAGCGAGAAATTTTGCGAGCAGCGTGAGCAGTTCTTGGGTGAGGGTGGCTCGCTCCATCTCCTCAAGTACACGAACGCAGAACTGGAAGATGCGTTTGAGGTCAGCCACTTCCAGGTCCTTCTTGGCGCGAAAGTGCGTCTCCCACGTCAGACCAATATCACTCGAGCGGATCGTGTTGGCATATTCGGTCAGCAGGCTGCTTAGCACCGAGCAACCCACAGTTTGCTACACAAGCACACACACAGCGAATCATAACAATTAGGCTAGTGTAACCATGTGACAACAATGAACTGATGCAAGGGACATAAGGAGGCAAGCCTAGTCAAAGACAAATAAATCATCCCCCCACAAATAAACATTACTTAAACAACAAATAATATATAGAAATGCATTTAAACCCTCCTGCGCTCAGTCTAGTACATCATGCAGAAAGTCTCCGTCGTTTTGCATTGTCCGACTTACGATTGAAAAATAAAATATTTTAGTAGAAATTTCTAGAATATGTGCTTCCCCTCACCTACGGAAATCGCCATAATGGCGCGGCGATAAACAAATCTAAATCTAAAAATCATGTTGTGCCAGAACATATACAATTTCATAATTTAATAAAATATTTGGTAATTTTAAGTTCTTTCTTCCTATTGCAGCCCTTTTAACCAACTAAGAACAAACGAGACAACGAACAACCTAGGCTATCTAGGAAATAGATCTTTAACGCATCTTGACATCGTGCAAGCACGGACCACGATTTACTTCCATTCTGAATGAAGGCGTGCGTAGGACCGTAATTGTGTATGTGCAAGCACGGATCACGATTTACTTCCATTCTGAATGAAGGCGTGCGTAGGACCGTAATTGTGTATGGCAGCGACCCGGGATCAGGTCAACTATGACACTAGTAACTGGTGAAATCTTGGAAAGGTGCCTGTGCCCTCTTGCGTTTCGACGCTCTCCTGAATATTCAAAACAAAAGTGACGCCGCTACACTAAAATGACTAAATATTATGTCTTTAGTGTGAATTTAGTGAGAAAAGACAAGTTAAGGTATGTGGATGTTGAATTTGGTTCGTCTTTCGAAAAGATATAATTTTCGTGCTTGACCGTTATCGTAGTTGGCATTTATTACAGGGGAGGACCTTCTTAACATACAGTTTATTTATTTTCATTTTTTCCTATGAATTAAATTTCCGGTTTCGCCCGTCCTTGTGATGAGCTTACCCGCGTGTAAAAAATGCTAAGAAATGGTTATAAGAGGTCCAAGTTCTGCGTGCTTAAACAAACTGACCAGAGCGATGTCACCGCTGAATATTAGTCTGGACACTTCCACCAGCGTCTCCTCTCGGCAGTCGGCCGCTCCTTCCACACCGCTTCGCTTGATCACAATTGAAATCACCTGCAATAACTGTTCCCGAACATAGCTGGCCAGACTGAAACGAAATGAAGAGGCACGACATTGTTAATACGTGATAAATCGCTTATCGAGAGAAGCACAATAGCTGACAATAGTAAAAAAAAAAATAATTAGGAAAAATAAATAATTTTGACCAGGGAACAGGTTGACCTATAAATTCAAAAATAAGTAAAGCTCGTCAGAGCAATGCCACAAGCGACCTCATCGTACGGCTCGTCGTAGCCCAGTTGGCTTAGCGACTGGCTGTGGTTTCGGCAGTCCCGGGTTCGATTCTCGGCGCGGGCTCTCGAAAATTTCGATCCCGGGGTACTGGTCGTTCCCCCTTGCACAGTGCCTAATCATCATGAGGGGGACGTAACGCCTGTAGTGCGGTTGACTACAGCTGATTGGAAAAACAAAAAAAATCTTAGCCCATGCACCTGGTGTGATGAAGGATGTACTGGAATAAATAAGCTCGTAACGCCTGCACGTCCGACTTGTCTAGAAACAGCCATTCTCGAATCAGGGCTTCCTTCAGTAGCGACGCAGTTTGAAACAAAACGTATTCCACTTTGGAAGTTTCTGTGGAAAAAAATGACATTGAAACTTATGGTTACAAGAATATTTTAAAAACGGGAATTTCAATAACAGACAGTCTTCCACCATCACAGTGGCTTTCGGAGGTTCACTTGCACTCCTCCCCTAGCCTATAACTAGACCGTACCAAGAATGTGTCTGCAGAGAGCGAATGGAGACTTGGTCTTTCTGAACTTGAGAAACGTCTCTTCGGCCGTGTGCCTTCCTTGGCTGGACACTGCACTTGGTGATGACTAGGACCACAGAGTTAAAAAATGAGAATCAATTAAATGCCTCGGGGCAATGAACGAAGGGCGATCACGTCCCGACGTGGCGCAGTTGGTTAAGATTTAGATTTGATTTATCGCCGCGCCGTAGCATTATGGCGATTTCCGTATGTGGGGAGAAAATGCTAATGAGACTTTGGGCAGGCTGGCCACTCGCGAGCAGCCCGCTGTCGTGATTTAAAACTAGAGGGAGGGGGCCTGAACTAAGTCTTGGGAAGGCAGTTCCACTCACTAACACTTCTGGGAAAGAAAGAGAATTTGGTGTAGTTGCTCTTAGCAAAGATTGTAT
>JAQGBY010000666.1:0-39369 GCA_034698785.1 Mycogona germanica | reverse complement strand
CCTAAGCACCATGAGGGGGACGTAAGGCCTGTAGTGCGGTTGACTACAGTTGATGGAAACTAAAAAAAAAAAAAAAACCTATTTCCCTAGAGTGTGTAGAGGACTAACAAGAGTCTCAAATCCTGAGCCTTCTAAAATAAATCTAGTTTTGTCCCCAACTGGTCTTTTGACCGATCCTTCCATCTCTTGGGGGATGTTTGCGAGTAAAATTAGTAATTGGAATTATAACTTTTATCTCTAAGGCGTTCTCATTATAATTCATTATTTTATTTTCGAAAAACCACGTAGAAACCAAAACGATAAAATGGTTTCAGTGACAATTACAAAAGGGAGTTAAATCGATAGGTCAAGTAAAGCAATCAAGATTAGATGGACGTTCGAACAGTTGACAAGTATCTTCTGAAATAGTACGGTAATTTCAGAATTGACGTGTCGAAGACAGTCTTTTCTCTAGAAAACAGTCTCGGAGAACTAAGGGGGTGTTGTATTTCAGTCTTTGATATGAATATATCTCCTTGGTCGTTTCACTTGGTGTGCCTAGATGATTTCCGTGGAGAAGAATATTTCGACTGGAATCCGTGTTGTCATGAGGATCCGCTCGCGCGCATTCCCCCAAAACACGCAATTAATATTTCCCCCCCGGGGCGAATCGTCGAGTATCACGTTGATGTTATTGAATAATGCATCCGTATCGTGCCGAGATGCATTTTCTCGTTCTTCCCGGAGTCTTACGACGGGGATGATCGAGGTTAACGTTGCATACACGCATCTCTCCTACTCCCTTCCTCCCCTGGCAAGGTGATATCCTCGCCGCACGCAAGCTCTTAAAATGAGCAAAACGGCCTTGCTATACCTTTTTCGAGTGTGGAGTTTCTTTTTGCCCCACCCGATTATATATTGCCCACCGAAATAACCCGAATACTTTTAATGGATGATAAAGTTTCGCCTTCTACGTGTATATATTTTGTCGTCGGCCCGTGTGAAATAAAATCCACCGTGCCACGAAATAGTCGTGCTAACATGACACGAGTGATTCACATTTTGTACATGATACCGTTTCGAATTTTATCACCGAAGTGTGTTTGCTGCCTACACTTTGGTAGCTTCCGAGTGGATTTATCGGCAATTTGGTTGGCATTCGGTGGAGTACCGCTGGCGGCGGCAATTGGAATCAAATGTCGCCCGGCGTTGGTTTAATTCCAGATGATGTCGGTATCATCTGGTGATATTGCGGATCGTGGTTAATTGGGAAAATACAGAAATGCTTGTCAGTTCAATTTTGTATAGTGCTGAAATGTTATAAAGAAATTAGTAAAATCAAATGTTTATAAGTGGGATGTTTTTTTCTTCTCGAGAAGTTTGTTTCAGCCAAAACTTTGTGTCACAGGACACACTCCTTACTCGTGCAGCTGCCATGTTTTGTTTGCGGGTTTGTCTGAATTGTTTGTCTGTATTCGAGACTACATACACTCAAGAATAAATATATATATATGGTTGAAAATTTGGGGTGCGTTGGGTGCCTCTTTCTTTCCTCCCCAGCGCCCGTGCGGCGTTTCCGACACTGCACATTTCGTCACGAGAATCCACATCCTCCTGAGATCCATTCCTTTAGCGATTTTTAACAGTGTCAAAGTTATTTTCGATATTACTAAAAAAAAAATTCAATTTGCTTTGAAGTTTAAATTTATTTGAATTCCGGGAGTCTTAAGTGGTCGCTCACCCAGCTGTAACAATATTTCAGTTTTCGAGACATTGCTCAATTTGAGGTCAAGTCGCTTTTTGTTACGCTTTTCTGCGCTTGGTTTCGATAACTGGCAATATGTCCGAAAAAAGGGGTCTCTGGGTGATATATGTCTGTGGGAGTTCGACGGCTGTGTACATATATACATTGTAGGGGCTGATGCCGACCAACAGAAAGGAAGAAGGGGAGTGGGAGAAACCCCCAGTAAAACCCGCTGGAAAACGCAAACTGTTATTTATTTTGAATGACAAGTGTTTTCCTCTGTAGTAGACTGACACATGGCATGTGGTTCGTATTATTTTATTTGCCTACGGGGAAGGCGTGTAAACTGGTGGGGAAGGGGGCGAAGTTTGCAAGGGTGATCGGCCTGTTGAGATCTGTAGTAGGTGGCGCCACTTGGTGGAGAAATATGGACAGTGACCTAGGTCGATGATAATGGAAAGGCGATTTGATTTTGATACCTGGAATGTTGTCCTCAATTTGACTAGTGGTACAGGACATGTTAGTGCTCAAGAAATTGTTGAACGGGTTGTTGAATGGTTAAGCTGACATTTTGATGGGGAGGTTAAATTGGACTGCAAATTTCACCCCAAAAAAAGCTACCATCTTAGTTAGACTCCGTTGTAACTTTTAGAGCATCATTCTCTTTGTTGATATTGAAGTCGTCGATGGCACTACTATATATATACAAAGCAGCGCAAATAATTATAATTTACGGATATGGTGTAGTCAACTGTGAATAATTTGAGCAGCTTCAACCGCTCATCGATACCGCACCCGCTCTAGTCTCTCCGCCTGTTTGTTGGCCATATATCTACTGATAACAAGAAAGCGAGAAAATACAGTTTTCATCCTCCTCCCCGTGCATCGACGATGGGGTTCCTTTCCTGTGATACAATTATTATAATAGTGAAGTCATTTGGAAAACACGAATTTTGGGTGAGCTTTTGTTTCAGGCTCGAGGGGCGTGTGATGCGCTCGGGGTCGGAATCGCTGTGCGAGGGGGTTCGGCTATGGGGACGAGTATCTGGAGGGCGCCTGGTGTCAGTCGGGAAACTGTTTGCGGCATTCACAGATGTGACATCAGATCGTCCAAAAATACAAAAATCTATTTTAGATTAGTCTGACTTAGAAGGTGTCTGATACGATTTTTATCATCAATGGCTGTGTGGAATGAGCCAATGCGCAGTAGGATTATTTAGTCAAAGTGTGTTGCTATTTATTTGGCCGGCTGGGGGCGCCACCTGCTACGTCGCGACACGACCTATAGAATTTCGCTGTTGCATATTGGAGAGGGGGGAGGGAGGGAGAGACGTGCGTCGGCTGCCCAAGTGAGACGTATGTGTACGCGACATATGGTCTCCCTGCACGTATAAACGGCTGCTACCCCTATCTCATGCCGCCCCCGCAGGAACCCCCACCTGCTCATTTTCAGTTCCTGGACCGTTGACTTGTAAATGTTTTTTTTTCTCCTATCCCCCTTTCCACCACCGGTGTGTCGCTGCTTAATATTCTCCGTGGGCCCTGGAATGGGACGCCGACGCCGTTGTCTTCTCTCCGATATTTCTTCCGCTTCTCTGCGGCCATGGTGGATTTGGGGGAGGGGGTGTTCGTTCTGTCGTGTCACTCATTTTTTCCTAATTCCAAAATTCTATCTCGCGCGAACATCGAGGTGTGCTCATGAAATTCTTTAGAATGAAAGGGCTGGCGAGTTACACTGTTAATCATAACTGCTAACAGCGTGCTCAACTGTTTTGTTGGAAACATCCGAAAGCATCTATGAGTTAACGGTGCAAACGATTCATCATTTTGTCGTTAGGTGGCGAAGCGTGGCCTATGTGGATCCTAAGCTCGACTGGAAGTTGCGACCATTGAAATGATGAATAAATCTAACCTATTATCAATTATCTATCTATTATTAATAGGATTCCCTCTTGATCTGGTGGATACAGAGTATAAAATTACTGGTTAGAGTGTTGTGGGTTCGAGCCCGAACCCGTTCAGACTATCAAATGGTAGCAGGTTTTGTTGAAATGTCTAGTTTCGCTTCATATCCTGTTTTCTTATTTTTCGTTATTACACCTGGCAATATCATCGATATAACGAACTTGACTTTCCGGCAATTCGCCGGCGGGCCCTCGCTATTGGGTGACGTGGCCTCCACCAGCTGCGGCTAGACCTCTGCGGTCCGAGCGCGCCCAACTCGGGCTTTTCTTTTAGCATTATCTCGCGTGCAGCTGCGTTCAAAATTTAAAAGTAAACACTTTTATATCTATTATTTGGCTATAAATTCGCGGTCGGACCGCGGCGAGAAACAATGCCGCCGGAGAGAGGGGAGAGAATAGATTTCGTGGCGGCTATTTCTTTTTTTTCCCCTCCCAACTTCCTTTTTTTTTATTCCCCGGCGGACGTCAATATACATGTATATAGATATATATACGTGTACTGGCTCGCTCGAATGTTTATAGGCGGTGGTGTGTGTGCTTTATCTCTCATTTTTTTGTTGGTGCGGGAGTGATTCATATTGTTATTCTATTTTTTTATATCAAAATCCAGAGACTCGATTCGCCATGAGGAAACTGTATCTGAAACCGCATCCTTTGTAAGGGGTTATTTACACGATGGACCTTTCGTCGTTTTACTACACATGCAATTGAAATTCTGGAACAATCATGATTTAAAAAATTCGTTGAAGTTGAAATATTTCCCATTCCGTTCTGAACATGTTCGTTGGCATTGAACAAGCCGCTCTCATAATTTTCTTAGACGTGTTTTAAAAAAATCTCATCTTGACTGAGACTAATCGCTTGCCAGTTTGGACACGTAGTTACTTGCTCCGGAATCCTGATCGTGATCATGCGGCGGCGCTTCCATCGGTTAGGCAACTTCATTACGATCGAGAATGCATCTCCGATGCTGGGATCAGTGACAGCCGCTGGAGGCCGGGTGAGGTGACCAAAGTGTGTGTGGTCAGCCGCCTTCGGTTTGCTGTTTTTGGCGCCTTTGTGAGCTGACCAATCATCATTGACATCAGTCGGGAGCATAGCGGGATGAAGGGAGATTGGGATTAAGTAACGAATATGAGATAAGTGACCGTTTATGTACGATGCTTTCTTAAAGGCGATAAGAATTGTTTTATTTTTCTGGATGGAATAAGCGAACAGAACAAACAAGCCAACGAATGGAGTCTCATTCGACGTTTGGGAAAATTATTTACAAGCCATCCGCATTATTTTCTGAAATTGAAGCTAACTGTATTTTTGTTCAGACGTGACATTTTCGAATGTGGCACTCTTGTTGTCTTGTTGGAATGTTGACTCTACTTCAATGGTCGAGAACCACCATTGACAATTGTTGACATATTTGGTTTTGTTAAGTTGTCGCTATTTTCGTCTTCGATGCTGGAAATGCTGGTTTTCTTGGTTGTTTGGTGTGATACTAGAAGAATGGAACCGAAAAGAAAAACAAAAAGTTTTTATGAAGTGGCTGTTTGGCTTTTCGTAAAAGCGTCTGTGTGCCTTCTGGGAAAACGAATTGAATTTAAACGGCAGTGGCAGACTAGTGACTAGAACTAGCACGTATGTGACGGCAGTCGAGATTTTACAGTTTTATTTTTCGTCGTACGAGCACGAAGAATGAGGAAACAGTTGTGTCAACATTTGTAGCTTCCATAGTATTGTTACATTCCATTCCGGTAATCCCATCGGAGAGGTTACACCTGTTTGCCGCAAGATGGCGCATCGCGTATTTTTATTTCCCCTTTTCGCTCAAATGTATAGTCAAGATTCATTATTTGCAGCGAAGCTATGTAATTGCCTGGTTGCGCGTTTTCGCGACGTTACTTAGGTTCTTTATTGACACTTATCCGACGAGCACAATTTTTTACATAGTTCGTGGCCCAATAAACGAGAGCCCGCGTCGGGAATTGAACCAGAGATCGCCGTAACACCACTCGAGAATCAACTAGTCTATGCACACAATAACCGCTTGATCTTCGCTGTTTCTTGGAAATTACGAAATCAAGGTTCACTGTGTTTGATCTCAGATATCTCAAGTTGGGTATATTTTGTAGAAAAAAGAAGTTGTCACATTTCGACCGATTGGTCTCGGGAGGATTGGAAGTAGTTCGTAGTTAAATGGCGTGTTTTTTCTTCCTTAACCAATTTGCTAAGTGACTAAACAAGGTCTGGTTGAAAAACGAGGCAGTTTGGTAGCGAGAGAGACAACTGGTTGGGGGAGGGGTAAAAAAAAACGATCGCCGAGTCCAATTTTATAGAATGGCGCGACTCGATCCTCGCTGAGGTTCTGCTCTAAAGACGACAGACGCGAAACGTAATCGTTGTCGTTTCGCGGATCCAACTTTGGCGCACGACGTGTCAACAGAGCGACAACAAGATGATCCGAAAAGGAAGAAAGAAAGAAAAGGAGAAACGTATAAAAAGGTTGGGCGGAGCTTTTTTTTAACGTGTGGAAAAGGGTTAGGAAAACTTTTAACTCTCCGTTTTGTCGTCTGTAACCCGTCTCCCACCCACGTCTCCGCAGCTTCCTTTTCGAAGATGTTAATAGAAAGGGATATCGTTGCAGTTGTCGTCATCGGGCGACGGAGGCAAGCTGTTTCGCAGCCTGCCCACGAATATATCTATGTATTTTCTTTTTATCTCTTTTTTCTCCCTACGTCTCGTTGTCGCTGCCATGTGTAGGAAATAGGATTGAAATCTGGCGCCCGTACAACGACAGTTGTATTGTTAAGGCCCGGCCTCTTTTTTTGTGTTGCGGCGCGCTTTGGGCATTGTGGGCTGCTGCAAATACCTCATGCGTATAATGTGTGTGCGAGATCCCGATGTTCGACGCGGAAACACACCTTGTTTGCGCTTATTTATACGAAAATGGGAGACGGTGATGATGACGGTGAACGTCGGAGGCGGGCTCGTCGAGTTTCGTGACTGTAGTCGAATTGGAAAGTGGAGAAGAAAAGCGTACTCCTAATGCCTGAAGTCTCTGAATGGGAAGCATTTTAATGGCGTCATTTGTGTCCTTGACTTCGTGACATTGTTCAAACAAGAAACATTAAATTGTTTTGTTATATATCAGATCTCTTTGCGTTCAGTTATCTAAGAATACATATATTTCTAGCATAGCATCAGCAATATAAAAATAACGCAGACCTAGTTGGGCGATGGTACCGATTTCACTTGGTTGGCTAAAGTCGTATTTCATTGTGTCACTTATTCTGCCTATCTTTGATAGTATCGCGATAGCCTATCGATAGTACTGCCGACAACACAGGGTCTCTGGAAGAGAGGATGATCGGGGGATGGAACACGCTGCCCAGAATTTGGCATGGGCGTGGGAGGAGTGGATGACATCGTTTTGTATCTGTAGGTGCATCTCCATTTAACCCCCCCACTCAACCTTCTCCACCGCACGCAGCGAACTCTCACTTTTTTCCTCTGCCTTTCTACAAATTGTATTTTGGGGCGATCGATCCTATGATTCGATCTGCGTCGGTTGTGAGTGAGGTCACATTATCCTCTTTCTCCGAGTTTGTAACAGGTGACGTCGTAACGGTTTTCGTCGACGACAGTTGTGGCATCTTTGGTTGCTCCAATCTTAAGGCTGGAAGTTGGGAGTGGATTTTCAAGTTATTGTTTTAGTATAAATATTATTATTTACTATATTGGTCGCAACAGGGATTCATATTCATTATATTAAAATAATAATTATTCGTTTGTTTTGTTTGGACGACTCGAAAAATAAATATTGTAAATAGTTTGTTGATCCAAAATGTTTTATTTAATTATTTGCTTCTGTCGTCTTTCATTAAATTTCATCTTTCATTGTTTAAACTCATCGGCCCACGTTTCAAGATAACTTACGTGCCGCCACAATATATTCTTCCAAATCCATTATTTACGCAATTGGAAGATTGAGAAGCCAATATCAGTTGCTGACAGCACTTTCTGTACTCTGTCACAGGAAATTGGCTGCTCGGCGGACTGAAGAATCATGACGAACGAGCGTGGCGCCAATTGTGTCGTTTAGTACAAGTTGACAGACGCCGCTTACGCCTCTATGTACTAGTCTGCGCGCCGAGTACACGTACGATTTTGCCATTAGCCCGACCTTTCCACATCTTGTTTGCGTTTCGTCGACATCATCGGCAGATATATCGGCCGACCCCAAAGGCAGGGCCACCATCGCCCCCCCCCCCTCACACACACACAACCCGCGTTTAGCGTTCATCTCGTGTTTTAATCTGGTCCGTGTTGTCTCAGCACTTCAGCAATTATCCCTGTGGGCCTATTTCTTTATATCCCCGTTCCCCATATACCGCTATTGGCATGCTGCGTATCCTCACGAGACCCGCCGCTAAATGGAACATCTTTCCCAGATTCTTTTGAACCCCCCCCCCCCATCACGTTAACATGCACCCAAAATATCCGGACATGTAATTGAAAACTGAGCTATTATGAGAGAGAGCAGTAGTTATTTAAAGCTCGTCAATTGGCGAACGGTCTTGTCGACTAACGTGCTGCGAGCGCTTACATCCTGCAACGGACGGTTGCAGAACCGTTGCTCTGTGTTCAGAGAATTGGAAACTGGGTCCTTGGAATATTTTTCTCGTCCCTCTCGTCCTTTCTCGTTAGATTTCTTTGTCTCACATAAATACCGGATGGCCCCAGCCCACAAGAATTCTCATCTCCGGAGAGGGGCGAACCCTTTCTCACACCCCCATGCCCTTGCCGTTGCTATTCCCTGATCGCGGCTCTCCACCGAGTTCACTTGGTTAATACAACGAGGGTCGAGCAAAATAGATTTTGATATCCCTCAATAGATCAAGCACACGCTAAGGAATTTGGAAACAATAGAATATGAGACAACAAAAAACATTTTCTTAAAATTGAAATACTAGAGAATACGGCCCGCTTCCCTCAGCTGCCCCCGTCATGGCAGCGAAAGTATTTTTTATATTTTTAAAACTCTTATGATTCACAAGATACATTTTAATACTGTAGTTGTATTAATAGATTCGTCAAGCGTTATAATGGAGTAATAATAAAAACACATTAGATACATTCAACTCTTAATTTGTAGTACAACTACACGTTTAGACGATTCCATTGGTTCTACGAAACATTTCAGGGGCACTTAAGTACTCGAAGTTCAGTTATTTTTAAAGTTAGAAAATATATTAATTTCGAGAAATTCAGTTTAATAGTTATTTTTATTACTTCAAACATGAGAAAATATGTACGTTTGTAATACGTTGGTATTCATTCTCCGATTAGATTTTAGGCTTTCAGTGTTTAACTGTACATCGAGCCAATACCGTTTCGTCATAGATTTTCAAACCCTTTCCTTTTCAGATTATTCTTTCTAGTTAATCACTTCAGTCTTGGGATTGAATTTCGTTGCTCTATCTCTCGCTCTCTCTCTCTTCATTTGATCCGCCCCTACTAGGTCTGATGGAAGGAGGGGTTCCGCTCTAATTAATATGAAGTATACGTGCGTCACTGGCGGGAATCGAGCCCAACGATTTACCCCTCCCACATCACCCATTATATAACCCCCCATCTCCTCATATACCCACGTCCCTCTTGCTTTCTTACCGAATCAAGGTGAGCGCGTCTTGTAATTGAAGATTACGTGCGAGGCTTGGCGGGACGAGCGACCCAGCCACCTCCACCCCTTCCACTAATTCTCCCCTCTTCCTCAGCCAGGTATCCCTCCTCTCCCTTCTTCCCCCACCCTTCATTGAGAAAGGCGTGTGCCGTCCTTGCCTTCTTTTTCTTGTGATGATTAATGCGAGCTTCATCTCTGTCTTCCATTTTCCCCTCCTCTTCCTTACCTACGCCCACCTCTCTGTTCCGTTCCAGATAGGGTGACCTGTATTCGATGCCGGGAAACTCAAAGTTGATATGGCTCTTTCGTTTGACTGTTATGTCGTCATGTTTGTGACGTTTGGCTTGTGGGGGGACGTCAAAACGAGTGACTGATATGTCTGTTTTATTTGGTTTGAATAACTCGAAGTACTTGTACGATTGATTTCAACGATATTTATTTTGAATAAGGCATTAAAAGTGATTAACTGGAAAAGTGAAATGTGGAATTATTGTGTAATTGGGTGAAAAAATAGGGCAACCAATTAATGAAGGGATGTTTCAAAGATGCAACAATTTAAACAAATGAATCCTTTGTAATTGACTGAACATGTTAATATGCGAATGTACAATAACTCCGAAGATTACAGTACTTGAAGATCTTTTACCTCATTCTGTGGAATCTTTTAGGGGTATTTGTTTTTCGAGCTCTAAAAATAATTAAATATTCGCACACTTATTGATAGTACTTTTTGAATTGTCATCGTGCACATGCGTGTATGTGACGTCATCGTTTTGCTTTGCGATTCTAAAAATTGCGTTGAGTGACGAGGATCGCAATTCAGAACGGAATGAATTGCTAATAAGTGTGCGAAATTTCATTCGATTAACGTTTTCCAATTTTAATTTTAAATTTAAAAGGACTTTATTTCTTTATTCCACACTGGATATAAGATTTAGGCTTATATTTTCTTCAAACAAAAGAGATTGATATTAACTTTAGTTGTAATCGCACTGTTAGTGACGTGGGATGGGATGTGTTGCTTTGGAACGACTCTGCCTGTTGTGTACCAATAATTATATTACGTGTGTGTGTGTGTATGTGTGTAGTTCTGTTTATGTCTCTCAACTAAGCCCTGTCTCGGAAAATCTTCTCGGGATATATTGTGCTCCAGAGATAGAGAGAGAATCCGCTGTCTTGTACTTCGCATCTAATTCTAATGCAATTACAGCTCTCGTATGCCAGCTGCGAATGCAAATTAATTTCGGTACTCCTGTTTGCCCGGGCGCGTTGAAACAACTCACCGAACGAACCCCCGGTCCGTATCACTCCATACGCATCTGCAAAACGAGAGAAAACGATGGAATTGTTAATTTTGGGGCTGTTTCTCTTCCTCAGTCGTTGTCGACTTTAATTCGAATTCGCGATAACAGCCGTACGTGCAGTAACTGTTGAACACATAATAATTCTTGTTTTTCTTCTGCTCCTTTATCGAGTTTTTGTGCTATATACACGTTTTGTGTTTTATAAACAAGAAGCTGAATATCTTAAGACGTTATTTGGGAAGGTGGCTTACTTACAGATAAGCGCAGCTTTGATCCGAGCAAAAAGAGACCAGTATGAGTGATGGGCCGTTCATATATTCATCAAATGATCATGACATCGCTTATGTTTTATTTTATTTTAAGCTTATTGGATTATCTTGAAATAAGGAATTCTGTCTTGCTATCTAGCTACCAACCCCCTTTCTCTATAACAACTCTATAATGAATATCAAATCAGTAGTCAACCATGTTAAATGTAATTATTTTCACACCTTAGTGTTTGAGAATTATCATTTTATATTATTTGTCTGCATGTAAATTTCTAATTAGGGCTGGTTTTTTAATAATGAGTAAATAAGATTGGATTTGTAGTCGTAGAATTAACAATTTCACAAATCCTAATTTGTAAACATTAGATAAACAAAATGAAAAGCAGAAGAGTAGGAGCATAGAAGATCTTCATTTAAGAACCAAGAAACATTGATATGCTGGTATTTTGAAGTGCAAATTTGTGCGCCAGTTCTAGTGTTGATAGTTTACGGGTCTGGCATCATTGTCTCGGGGCGCGTTTCTCAATCTCGAACGGTAGGCCGAGCGTGGTAGTCCCTGTCCGCGCTTAGCCAACACTCGCAGAGCAAGAGCTTCGGAGTCGTAAATTCGTTTTCCGTGTCGATAATTAAATTGGCGACGCCGCTGTAGCAAATCGTCGCCGGCGACACCGTTTTACTACTTCGGCACCTGATGGGACGCTGTTCGCACGGAACACCAGTCTCCACCTCCGCCAGCGCCCCCCCACACACTCTCACTCTCGCTTTTCCCATCTTTCCTAGTACAGTAGTCGTCTAATCCACGAACATGCCTACTCCCAACATCAACGCCTCCATCCATTCCACCTCACCCCCTCGCTTCGATATATATATTCACTTTCACCAAGACTCCCAGGATACCGTTAATAACTGCTGGCTTTTTTTCGTCGTATTTTTCTTTTCCCTTTTTTTTGTTCCTCTTCGTCTTCCTACTGCTACTTTCCTAGACATCACTTCTTACGTGATACCTCGTTTTCATTGGAAATCTCGATGGTGTTCGAGCGATGGGTGCATTTCTCATTTGGGATTGATATCGTGTGAGATTGCTTATAAACCTTACGCCACATGGAATGAGAAAATCGCGCGGAGTCCCGAGGGTCCGTTAAACGTTGGTGTGTGTGCCGAACCTATACTATAAAAGGAATGACTATTTGGCGCCTTTGTTGCCTTTTTGTCATTCTTAAATCCGTGTTAATACCGGGTGATATTCCCTCACTCGTCATCTGTACGGTGCATGCATTTCTGATGACGCGTGTCTTGATATCATAGCATTGCTCCGTGCTTCCTAAATCTGGAATTAGTCTTGTAATTCGTTTTTATAAATGCACCTGCATTTACAGCGTATTTCAATGCATAAAATTTATTCGAGCTGTTTAGAGTTCCATTAAGAGTTTCATTGGAGTTTTTATTATGTGGTCGCCAGGAGGGCGAAAAGACGAACGCGCCCTTCCAGCTCGGAAGTGCTTAGAAATTTGCTCTGGGTAAAAACGTGACGCAATTTTCTAATTTGGGCGAATGCGTAATTAACGCGCGCTTGTTGTTTTGACGCGTTCGCCTGGCTTAAATTTTTTTGTCTTTGTTTTTTTCCTTCTTTAATTTATATGCTTCGAGCGGCGGAGGGAACGTTAATGGCGCTGGTGCAAATTGAAATATATACATGTAGGAGACTTTCGGTGTGCGCAGACTGATAACACAATGCCTAGCCGCCAACCTGCAAACGATAAAGGACAACCAAACTTGATGTTAAAAAAACATTTATTCCATAGCGTTTTTCTTTCCGAAAGTGCATAATGTGCGTTTTGTATTTTGCACACCAATTTGTCGGATTGTTATTAAATTTGGGTTAAATTTGCGGGTCATTTTTTAAAATTAGTCCAAATTCGCAAGTTGTTTCCGAAATTGTATAATGTTCTTCAATTAAATCTTCACAAAATAGGCTTTCTCCACATCCACCTAATTTTTTTAATCACATGGTGAATTCAGATTAACGCAAGCTCACCCCGAGCATTTGTTTCACCTGCAGATACCGATGCTTATAGTGATTGCTCTAGACTAGGGTGCCGATATTGTCCAGTGGCGTAAAGGTTAGCTTGCTTGCAGTCTATGATGATCGTGATCGCGGTTTCAATTCCGGCCAACACATTCGGAATTTTTCGGGCGAGATAAATTCTTTCGCACATCCTTCGTCGGAATGAAAGTCAAATCGTGGCCCGTGCCTGTATAATATCGGAACACGTTAAATATTCCTTTCCTGGGTAGCCTAGGTTAGACAAAATTACCAGGTCGGTCCTTGGAGGTGGGACTTTGAGCCTCGGATGGTGGTAAGCCTTCCCAACAGACGTTCTAATAAATGATCTTAATTGACCACTTGCCTGCTAAGGATTGTAATGGAGAATCAAATATGAATTTTGTTAATTTTTTTGCGCCGGTTTATCAGAGAAAGTATCAGAAACTGTACAAAAATCCAATTCCAATTGCGAGTCCAATTCTACACACTTGCTCGCGTTGTAGCAGTACGGTGTAGCACTAAACAAGAAATATTTCGTGTTCCCCCAAAGCCAGTTACAATTGTATCAGTTTCTTACTCATTCTCCGCCTTCACAGTGCGCATCGTCGCAAAGCTCTTATCTGTCACACGACGACGACTCGTGTGTCCTGATGCATAATCGTTTACACTCTCCTACCTTCTCTCCCGCATTATGAGTAGTCTCCTTTCGTGCCGAGACAATTCGTCCTGCCCACCGTCACCGCCCCGCTTTGTCGTGTCGTTCCTCTCCCCCGTTTATGTTAATTTCGGATAATTAATTGAGCGCAGACAATGAAAACAATGTGATCATCCGTAATTAAATATTTCAAGTGTTGTCGCTCCGACTGTGTGTGTGTGTGTGTGTGTGTGTGTGTGTGGCGCGTGGCACACTCACATTGCCAACGTCGAGCTGACTTTTGAGATGTGACTCTTGCGATTGTGTGCTGTTGCTACTGAGCTCGGGGGTGGTTTGATTAGCTAGATTGGATGGTGGCGCCGTGCCACGGATTGTGATTGTGCTGTTGTAATTTGGAAGTGTCGTTAGATTTTCCAATAACGTTGACATCCTAACTTCAACTTAACGTTGGAACGAATGTAGGGTTGTTCCCGATGATTGGTTGCTATGCATTCCTTACCTGACAGGAGCACGCGTAATCGCCAAGATTTACTCTCCTTAGGTGTTGCAACCTTTTACAGTCTGGCCACAGTGTGTGATTCGTCAGAAATCAGAATCGACATATGAAATTATGCTTACAAATTTAAGTATTAATAAATTATATTTGACTTAGAGGTGTCATGTGGTCTAATGGTTAGCGTATCAGATTATTAGATCCGCAAAATGCAATCCCGACCGACAGACACATCAGAATTTGTTTTGCTCTTTTTGTCGGAATGAAAATAAACCTGTGGAACCCGTGCCTGTACAATATCAGGTAGACGTTTAAGTTCCCTACCTAGGTAGAAAGCCTAGACAAGGCAAAAGTATCAGGCCACCTTCTGGGGGTTTTTTTAGGGTGGAAACGCTGGTGGACCTCTTTAAAAAATTGCACCAGCCGTGTATATGTGAGTAGTCAGCCGTGTGGTTAATCAACCCCCAAATTCAGTCGTACGATGTTTTATTTTATGTTTCAATAATTTTTGTATTTCGTGTCCGTCAGGAAAGCGTCAAAGACCACAGTGTTCGAATTCTCTCGAGTCTAAAGTGTGCAACCCCAACGACACATCGGATTTTTGTGAATTCTCTATTTTCGTTCCTCGTTACAAGCGCGCGAGATTTAATCCAATAATAAATTGCCGTCACGACGGCGTCATCTTGGTTGACGACTGTGACGTTTACTTCGCAAATGAGTCTCACATTTCTGGTGAATTGGAGGGTGGGGGTGTTAGATCCATATGGGGGACAGTTGTCACGCACTTCAAAGTTTAATTACCCACGACAACAGAACAGTACACATGAGTCACAATTCGCCCTTCCGCTCCTGTACCGTACAAGGATTCCCGGTTCATTTATTCCGGCTTCAACGAATCCCGTTGTCTGTAATTGCTGTCCTTGTAGATACGGGCGACGCATAGGCCTCTCTATGCATCAACCACAATCCAGCCATCATTACTTGGCAATGAGTGGTCTTTGTGCTACCCCCGACTGCGACACACTAACCACCCAATCAATCAATCTTTGTCACATGCACACACACACACAGTGCTTCGCGTTGGTTCACTGACCTTGTCGCTAATTGCGTACTTGTATTTTTTTTTAATATATGTTTTTTTTCTTTCCTTTCTGTCTTTTTCTCTCTCGCAGGTAAGTTTTTGCCCGCTCCGCCAGTACGATGAGTGCCATTGGGTGGATGAGATTGTTGGAGAGGAGGCTTTTTCTGTCGTGATGGAAGGTGGAACCATGCCGAATGTCGTTCCATTGGGCGCCGACGAAGAAGAGGTTCTTCTCTCTCGGTAATTCAGTGTGGCTCCTCCGTCGCTGCAAGAGAGTGCGTCGCCAATCGATGATGGAGAGAGTGCGGCTGACGGGTAAAGGAAGGGAATCGAGCGCCGATTTCTCGCGAGTGGAATGGGCGACTCGCTTTTGTCACGCGTTGGATGAAGGTAGGGGGATGGTAGGGAGTTTTTACGGGGGGGGGGGGACGGCCATTAGGAAATATTACCGGGTCCGCCGCCACTGTGATGGATCAGGGGGGTGTCTGCAAGGGGGGAGTGTGTAGGTGAGTGTGACCAAGCAGGATGTTTGTGCTGACTTTCTGTGATATAGGACCTGGTCAATCCTATTAGGAGGGCTATTTTTTGTGGATACGTAACTGTTGTGCTCGGCCGAAGGACTAGACTTTTCTGATCGGTGATTGTGGCTTTTTGTGGTGGGTAGTGTCTAATTATCTCGATATTTATTTGGAAATGTCAAATCTGTCATCTTGGAACAAGTTTCTGAAGGAACTCAGCTGTTGCGTTCGGATTTCTGATCATTTTAATTATTGTACATTATTATGTTTTTTTTAGCATAATCTTGAAAATTTGAATAATCTGAATATCTTTAATTATTCTTTTATGTTCCTGTAATTAAAAAATAATTATAATCCAATAACTTTAATTTTAAAAAGCTGTTCACAACAGCGTTGCTTGAATTGTTTCGAATCACTCCTGTTCATCGCTATCAACCGTGCTGCCATCTTGCGTCATAACTCGAGGCTCGTAAATCTTTTCCTAAACATCGTTGAAGTTCTTCAGTGCGATATTGGAGTGTTCGCAGACTGGTAACAACCGGCGCCCCTCGGTGCTCTTGAGGATGGACCCAAGAGGCAGCAATAACCATCATCTCCGAATCAGTTACGCCTTGTCACAAGTCCTTGGGCACGTAGTGTGTTTCTTCTCCAGTGCCCCCACGAATCACGCTTTTGAACAAGAGTTGTGGAGAGAGAGAGAGGCCACCAGGTTTTTCAAAACTATTCATTGGAACCCGAGCTTTTCCTGCCTTTGAATTTTTTTCTCGCTTTGGATGTTGGTGATATTATTCCTCGATTGGTCCCGCATCGATCGTTTCGCCGTTACGGGCGATGAGCGAATTGGAATATGGTCGACAACACAAGAGGCCATTGATTAGATAAACCAGCTCGTTTTCATAGAAATACCTCCAGATGGTGCTGTGAATGGTGGCTTCGAGTCGCGTTACCCCAGCATAAATGAAAGTGGCCAGTCCAAAATAAAATGTTAGTGTGCACAATTTAAAAAAATACACGGAAACTGGGTACGTTGATAATTTATGGCCCCTGTTAAACACCACTGACACAGGTAAATAATGATAAATTCTCGTACACCACATGCGTGCCTTACGAAACCACAATTCGGAACACATAATTCTTTTGAATTCAATCGATGTCTTCTCTCGAATGCAATTTCTCCCATCCTGCCCGTTCAGACATCGCGGGGGCGGATGCGGTCGTCATGTGTTGACGTCAATCTATGAATAAATGAACGGTGAATGAGTGATGTTGACGTGAGTGGGAACGACGGGATGGCTCCAAATGTGGGCGGGTGGGGTGGGGAGAAATAGGAAATTATATCTTGCCAGTGGGTGGGGTGGGGGCGTTACTCCTTCAAGTGAGGAAGAGGAAGCGGAGGAGAGGGAAAATTATTTCATGGCCAGGGAGAGAGACATCGTATCGGAAATAATATGAGAAGGGTAACTGTCGAGAGGGTGGTGGGGTTGGACATTGGGGGGGGGGGAGTCTCTAGGGTTGGTGGTGGGGAGGTTATCTCGATTGGAATTATCAGGGTGGCGGACACAGGCGGACTGGGGGTGGCGCCAGGGTGAAGAACGAGGGGGGAACAACCAGTGCGAGCCTGACGTTCCGCTTATAGATGCTGAACGCGGAGCTACGCTGTAAACGGTTTCGACACCTTTTACCCTGAGCTACATTAAAGTGTATAAATTATAGGCGATGTTACTAAATAAATAAATTTTCAGAGTGTTAGGGGGAGCCACAGGCAAGTCTTTTAAGACATTATAATAACCGAAGATGATTATCACTTTTTCGAGGGTTTTTTTCTCACAGAATATGCGCT
Organism: Mycogona germanica; assembly: GCA_034698785.1. NCBI lineage: Eukaryota > Metazoa > Arthropoda > Diplopoda > Chordeumatida > Chordeumatidae > Mycogona > Mycogona germanica. The sequence goes on along the minus strand of JAQGBY010000666.1, from coordinate 21,801 downwards.
TTCGAAATTGGCAACAAAAAAAGGTTGTCTGTCTAACAATAAATTGAAGACAGAATGCTGACAGTGATGACGAGAAATTGGGTACCTTAGTTATCCCGGGATGATGGCGTGTCGTGATGATTCTCTTCATTCTATTAGACCACCATCCGGCAAACGTTCACCACTTTCGACGAATTGAAGAGCAGAATAATTGGAATTAATGCGAATGAATTGAAAGAGCAGAACAGTTGGAATTGATGCTAACTGAGTTGGCCAATTTTCCGTTTTTTTATTTATTGTTATTATTACAATATTTGTTTTGCTATTGTCTCGGGTATTTTGTTTTCGGTTTTCGTTGCAAAATGTCCTTTTTTAAGTAGAGACATTATGCTAGATAGTATAGCGTTTTTTATCGTTCTATATTGAAGTGAAGCACTCGCCACTTTTTCAAACTCAATTGCACATTAAAATACAGACACTCCCTTCGGCAGCCAAAAAGCTTTTGTTAAAAAAAAATATAGATTCGAAGGGAAAACACTTCGAGGTTTGTTAAGACTTGTTTCCATGTATAGAATTATTATATATTTAAATGATAATTTCATGTGCAGTGTGGAACTTTCTCAATGTGCATACACTTTTTTACTTGCGGTAGATTCATGCATTGGATAGAAGCTTATATGAAGTCGTGGAAGCCACAGTGGTGTAACTCGACTTTGTAATTTTTTTTAGTTACGGGCAAACCCTTTTCCATATCGCCAACAGAGGGCAGCTAAAGTTGGACTGGTACACAGAACCCTATGATGACGCATCCTGAAAAATCTCTTGTTTCTCGATCCCCGAGCTACACCACTATAAGATTCACCGCTTCGTATATATTGATAGAATATGGTAGCTGCCTAACTTACCTTTTTCATTGATGGGGTTAGACCGTCACAGCGTGAATCAATTCAGATAGGGAAAGTTTGTCACCTTGTATTCGAATACGAGACACTGATTTTTTTCTTCTTGGGGAGACCTGCCGTCTTAAATTATTCAAACATGGTGGCTCGTTCAATTTTCGTCGACCTGTCAAACTCATTTCGATATGATGGGTACGTGTTGGCATTTTCTACACTGGCATGCGTCCACATATGTTAGGCGTTAACATTTCGGCACTCGCTGTCCCCCTACAAATTCGCCGTCACCGCTTCTCGTTCGCGAACACACGTCGGGGCGACCCTCGGGCTGGGATGAAAGCAGAGAGGGGAAAATGTCGCTCTCCCGTCGGCTCGAGGTTGCCGGGGTTACGGCAGAGGCAACGAGACCCATAGTCCCTCCTTTGTCCCGGCCAATTTCGTTCTTTGTTGGATCCGGATCCCCCTCTGATCAACGTCGACGGGGGGGAGCTTATGGAGTTGGCGAGAGGGCGGTTGGGGGGTGGGATGTTCAAAACAGAAGTGTGGTGGATGGGGTTCCACCTCATTTGCATTCGACGAATGTCGGAGGAAGGAAGGACGCCCTCGACGACAGTGCTGCCACCGGAAGTGCTGGCGGCCACTCTGCGGTATTTGCTCGTCGTTGATGGGTTGTGCGGATATATTCTTGCGAAGTAGTTTCGATAGAATTTCCGGTCCTGACTCCTGTGTAGATCGTTGCTGCCATCTCGGTGTTCGACTTGGTTCGAGTATTTTCTGGTCATCGAAAACAAAAATCTGCATCTAACCGTTTGTGACGTCACGTCCTAAGCACAATCGGTCCGCCAGTAAGTTGTGTCCAGGCTGTGTCTTCTAGCGATTAATGCCGAGCGAGAACGATTAAATTTTTGAACTCGCTATTGATAAATTGTCATTGTGAAATTTAGGTTATTTTGTTTGCAGAAATTTGTAGATTTTATTTTGAAATTGTAATGCCGGTGTCCGCTCATCATACCATCAATATTTATTCTTTGGATGTTATTCTCTATATTCCATAGGATTTTGTTTTATCTGAGTTTCGAAACATTTTTCCATTTCTCCACTGAAACTATTTATTTAAAATTACGATCTATTTTGCTTTTCGAGCTTCATCTTTGCATGTGCCGAGAATACTCGTTTGATGGCGCTGCAAGCTGACGTGACATATATTTCCTATATATTGGATATGGTTTCCATGGCGTCGACTTTTTTTCCTCAGTCATCCCTAGATTGACTTGGATCACCCCACCCGGCTCCACTTTTTCCGCCTAAATAATAGAAGGTAGTTTTAATGCAGTCAAGCGACAAATCGGCTAGGGAATTAAGCCTGGTCTGGAAACTCAATTTATTCCTCTTCTCCTGGCCAAATTCTCCGGGGGGAGAAGTTGCGGTTCCCCGGCAGAGGGGGCCGGGGGAATGGCGACGGGAGGGAGAGAAGAGCACAGAGATTATTGTTTTTCAGCCGGACTGAAGTGTCTGCCTGTGCGGGATCGATATGACTCAAAGCAACGTATGCCTGCAATATTGCTCCTATGAGCCACTCATGATTCGTGAGACCCCTTCGATTTTTGAATATTTTCATTCTAAAAAGAAAATGGGTTATCTCTTAATAGCATGTCAACATTGTCAGTAAGGTAATTTCCCTAGTCCCTCTGATCTCTGTACGGTGACTATTTTATAAATGTTAGTTGAGAAGGTTCACCGTTGACTGAACATCCTGTCCATCGCCCCCAGGTAGGCGACCTGGAAATTTTGCCTAACCTTCCTAGGAAATGGATCTTTAACGTCCCGATATCGTACAGGCACGGGTGACTAACCTATCGAGATTTAAGCTGTGTAGGATTCGTTTTTTTATTTTATTTTTAATCTTCTCAGCTCGAGTTTCCAAGTGGATACGGGGGTCTAGGAGGATGTGCACCTTTTTAGGGGCGGGTGTGGGTGGTGATTGAACCCCAAGGAGGCGAGATTAGGCTGGCGCAAAATAGGATGAGAATCATGAGATTGCTTCCTGCGAAATGGCTTTGGCCGTCTGCCACCCCCACCAGACTATATCCTTCCTTCCCCCAGCCTCGTACAAACCTGACTCCCAATGACTGAGACCATCGAGTATAGGATATTAATTGTATTGACCGCTTTCACATGTGTGTGTCTGTGTGTGTTCATCCTCACAAGTTTTACGACCGCCCATATTCGTGAGCCCGAAAATCCCTCTGGCCGAAATGGGTATTTAGCCGAGTCTGTTGTTTCATCCGTGACGCCTCTGTTGTCTATGGGCGGCGCGGCGGACGCACCACCACCACCACCACACCCGGCATCGTTAATGTTATTGTTTCTCCGTGAGCGCCCATGCGAAAACCCATTCATTACTGATGACCAATATTCATAATAAATCCGGCAATCCGTGCTGTCTCTTCCATTCAGTAGTCGTGGTAGTTCTATCTCCTGTAGCCGTCCTGTGATTTTTCATTCAGTGACTATATTATATTGTTCGTCTCCGTCACTCCGTACCTACAACATTTGTGTATTTGGCATCTGATAATGGCGGGGTTTAAAACAGTAATCCACCGACGAACTTAACAGAGTGAAATTGAACCAAAATATGTTAACGAATGAAATAATATTAGTCTATAAAGCTCACTTTATGTTAGAGTAGATGATTATGCTTATAGCATTGAATCTTACGATATTTTAATCACCCTTGTGATTTTTGAGTGTCTGGGGCGTTTGCGCACGACGGATATTGGTGTACCTCTGGTGTCGTTCCCGAGTGCCAATTTGGTCGTCGCAATTTTTAAATATATCTTTGATTGATGATATGAGAAATTTCGCACAATAATCGTTCCCGTCGCTTTTGTCAGTAAATTGGGAGCTTACCGAGCACTACTAGCGATGAAAATGTCAACCTGTCGTCGAGTGAGCACCACACATTGATTAACCTCCATAATAAATGCATCCATAAAGTCGGTACAGATTATTTTCTACGATTTCGTTTCGCCTTTATAGTCGATGCTGCTGCCCCTTAGACGATAGCAGCCAGTACAACCGCTGTGCATGCAGTGATTGCCAACACTTTTTTGTCAACTGCTTCCCGCTCACGTTTGTATGTTCTTGCTTTGTGCGCTTCAATACATGTAGATCTAGGTAGGTAGATAAATCTGTGGTGCTTTTGAGGAGGTCGCTCGACTCAGTAATCTTGAGAAATATGCTCATTATAATTGATCATCACTTCCAAGTTTAATGAAATTGTTGCCCGCCCCTTTTTTTAAAAAATAAAACGTATTCTTGACATTTTTTATAATAAAAAAATCATGCCATAGTAGTACTGTTGTAGCATGATCTGCTGGAGCACTTCTTCGTAGTGGCAGAAAAGTTGCCTCATTATTTTTTAATGGTTATGTATAGGCGAGTTCAACTCGGCGTTCAAGACGAACAATACTGTAAGTGTACGTCTATCCATTTTCTAGAACAATGAGTGGGGTCGCGTTTATCCTCGCTGTTCTTCGCCCCTGGGTCCGCCTCTGTTCTCCCCTGAGTACCCGGCACTCGTCTGTGCGTCTGGGCGCACCCTCTCCTTCCCGATGGCGCCAACCCCACTCCCCATCTTTTGCCGTACGGGGCCGTCCCTCCGCTTAATGGGCCGACTTTCATTTCCATTCCATATATTTATTAATGGCCCAGAAGAGGCTCTTGCTTAATATGCGAGTCTCTCTCTCGCTCTCTCTTCGCCTCTCGCTGGTGCATCTGGTTGGTGGAAGATGGTCGTAGCAAAACGCACATTTTGACGATCTCTCTCCTGTTATGATTCGTGGTGTGGTGTCAGTACTGATGCTTTTCTGGGTGTGGGTGCTGCTTTTTGAAGCTGGAGAGGGTTCGGGTCGCGGATGCTGCAAATAATTTTTAATATTTTTGTGACCGTATTTTAAATTACACCCTTACGTGAAACTGCGCAAAGCTATGCAATTTAATTTTAAATAATTTTACATGAACAGAACGTTCTTTATATTTCACTTTTCTGAGTTTTGTTATTTTTGGGGTCTTGCCAGAATTATTTTGTCAGGTATTATTTAATGTGGTACATATTTACGACGTCTTTCAGTTTAAATAATAGACAATGTTCGGTATTGTCCTGGGAACATTTCAGGGCAGACCCTGACAACAGCCAATTCGTCGTTCTCTCCTGACTGTCTTAGAACCAGCGTATCGAAGCGGTCGTTAATATATTCACATTTGATAAAATTATTTTGTAAATTCATTGATAAGTGTTCAATAAATAAATGCCACTTTATTGCAGTTGCCAAAGTTCGTAGTCGCAAACAAATGTAAAAAGCATGACCTCATTTGTTTGATGTATGTTGCCATCGCCATCTTGATCGATTCAATCTGAGTGTTTTCACTCTTGATATGAGATTTTCCTCAGATCAGGTCGGTAGATTTTCTGTTCTAGGAAACTACATCACTCTAGGAAGATAATAAATAGATTCACCAATTGGTGCTTCACTTTACCGTTACACTTTCACCGGCAATTTAGTCTGCGTAAGTGGAAATTGAGCGTTTTTTTAAAACGCATTTAATTTTGACAGTATCGTTTTAAGTTCCTCTGGAGTTTCTATTAAGGGGCATCAACTTTAATCGCTCGCGAACAAATCTCCGCCGTACACACTGCCCGTCTGCAGGGCCTATCTTGTGTGTAAGCTTGTTTCGGCGAGTCATTAAAGGTTTTTACTGGCACACCGTTATCGAAATTTTCAGTGGCTGCCTCTCAATTAGGTTTATGTAAATCGGCCGGAAAACTCTAGTTAAGCTCCCGAATTTTTGTTAAAAGCAGTGGAATTTCTATGTTAATGCTTCACACAAGTAGCCACGGGTTGTGTAAGACGTGTACTAGGGGAGTGATGGCGGGTTGGGGGGGCTGATGTTGGGGGGTTCGAGCCACCCGACTGTATAGCGGGTCTGCGAGAAATTGCTGATGAAAATCAGTGACCCGTTCCCTCTCCTTTAAAGACAAGAGAGATTTTACCGGCTTAATGGGGAAAGAGGGGATATGGGAGCGAGTGTCGGGAGAGGGGGAGGGGGTAAATGAATATTATGTGCTTCTGTCGAATTCCTTAGTCTACATCACGGCACAGGGATAATTATGTAGAATGGAATTAAGAGCAGTATGGCGGTGGGATGGGAGGTGGAGTGAGCGGGGCTGGATAATGGAATTGACGTCTGATAGAGAGCAATGTCGGCCACTTTATAGCTACATTGTCCTCCCTAAATACATAATAATATTTCGCAAATATATATGGCCGGCCACCCCATTGCCATCGAATTCATCCTCCCGTCGCAGATGTCTGGGGGAACCTGCAGGATGATCACGTCGTCCCCATTGTTCATGATCATACTCTTCTGCCTACAATTCAAGCATATTCAGAATTTTCATTTGTGTTAGATAAATTATACCTGGTGGGAAATTTAATATGATTCTGGATATGTTCGATTCTTTTGCACGGTATTCGGTACCTTCAACACGCGTCTTAACACGCATTAAGGTGTGATGAAGTGGTTCGGAATTTTTCATAAAAATATTTCATTGTCAGGAAATCCCAAATGATGGATCAACCGATGACAGTTTTTAATTTAAGCCCACGGGGAGGAACACATGTGCAGCAGATGCATTACATAAACAAGGATACAGAAGCCTAATGTTGTGTACATGTACATCATGTGACAGAATGTTATCTAGCGTAATCTAGCTAAACAAATGCCTGACTGTCCTTTTCATTGCTTCAATTGGAAACATTCGAAATATTTTAGTAGTGTCGCTTCAGATGTCATTAGTGGAGGGGGATGGAGGAGGATTGACAAACCGATAAAACTCACAAATAGTGCTCAGTTTTGGGACGCCTGTCTCAGGATGACAAATATTTCGTTTTCAATATTTTTATTTACAAGATCGTTGCTATTCGGTGTACATGTATATTCCTTCTGGGTTCCTGTGATGTTGGTGCACACGACCCGCTGTATACCCGATCTTCATTGGTGGATTTCTAAATTATATTGCAGCCCCGGTCCACCCTTCACCCCCCCCCCCCTCCCAACCATCCCATCCTCGCTCGGAAAGTCATCCGCTAAATATCGAGTGATCGTTGGCGAGGCTGTGGTGGCACAGGCTATATTTACATTTTTATGCCGCCATAAATAGTGGGTCGCAGTTGCGTGTGCATTTCGTGGGAATATTGAGTGTATAAAAGATGGGAAGGAGGTGGGGGGGGGGGAGTGCGATGAATGGGGTGGGGGCGGGGATCTTTCGATTAATGGTGCACATACACAGTGCAGAACTTTATGTTCCGTGAGTTTCCTCTCTCTCTCTCTCTCGAGGTTCCAAAATCATGTTCGCATGCGCGCTCGTTTAATTGATGTCTGTACTTCTGGGATGAAAAATTTGGTTGTTTTTAAAATTGGGCGCGGTTCACTGTTTTCATCATCAATCAGCTCCTCCCACCTCGTTCTACCTTTGCGTGTGCTTGTTGATTGGCTCGACTTTGTTCGTGTCTCCATCCAACTTCATCGCCATTTGTGTTCTGGTCTGGTGGTTTCGTCCAGTTTTTTTCGTTGAAAATTCAATATCTGGCGACATGCTTCCCCTGATAGGTGGCAAACACTTTAGATGGTGGCGTTTCCATCGTCTGGTAATCTACCGGGGTCAGCGTTTGTAAGTTCAACGATCAACCAATTGCGACGTCACGAAAGAAAATGGCGATTATGTTGATTTATTTATTCAATTTGTTGCGGGAGGTTTTCGAAATTGCGAAATATGTCTCGAGCATGCTAAACGAGCGTTGAGCCCAGTTTTAGGTTTATTCGGTCCATTTATTCCGTGTAGTATTCGTGGAACAAGGGAACATTTTGTTTTTTGTCCTAATTTTTTTCTGACAATTTTCTTGCAGAATTTCGGTCTGATAACCCGCTACTTTGTCACTCAGAATTCGCCTGAAGCGAGTTTTCGGATTTTTCTCGGAATATGTTATTGTCGTGCTTCTGGCGAACATATGAATGGCCATTTTCTATGAACTTTTCGTTCTTTATGCATTTTGCTTTTGTGCTCAGTCGATTCGCCATTTTTATGCGAAGTAATAACTCGCCCAGTATGTGTGTGTCTGTATGTGGGTGTGCATCATCGGGAGTTTCCTGGTTGGTGGCGGATTCTGGTATGGATCGGATAGGCACAACAGGAAGTCGTCCATGGTGCAAATTAGGTCACCACCCCGCATTCTGTTAACGACATTTGACTGGTCTGACGGTTGCGTGTTCTCATTCGCGAACTGTTTTCGAGAGATCACTTATTACTTTTATTGTATATCTAAACTTATTGGCAAACGGTACAACCTATACCAGGTTTATCAATGATTGTTCGCGCAATTTTTGTGTTCTGTTCTTCTACACAGTCATTACATATTTCTGAGCATAACAGATAATTTTAAGGAATTTGGTAGAGTGTATCGCAATTAATTTATAAGAATGGATATATATGTTCAGGGCAGTGTCGAATAAAAGATGAAAGAAGTACTAACTGTGGCTCGGCGGTCCCGGGTTCGATTCTTGTCGCGGGCTCTCGATAATTTCGATCCCGGGGTACTGGTAAAAATGTTCCCATCGAATAGTGCCTAAGCATCAAGAGGGGTACAGAAAATCCTGTAGTGATATTACGCTACAGTGGATTTAAAAAAAAGTAACTAGCTCTAAATATAATAAAAAAATTCTATATTATCTGGTTTGAGTATGAATTCTGTGTTAAAATTAACCTCGTAAATGTTCGGTATATACAGAGCTTCTGTATATATGCGAATGGCTACACTTATGAACCAGAAAGTTTGAGCAATTATTTTTAATTATTTTCAAATCTGGATCATGACTGATGGTAATTTTGACCAAGTAATGTATAGCTCTCCGCTCCGTTCGTCTTTTTATTCGGCGCTCTCTCAAATACAGCCATTCATATTTTAGATAATTTTTATTATGAGGGTCAACTTGGTTATGGTGTCTCAATTTTAGCTACTCATGCAAATGGATGCCGCGATCGTAGTCTACGTTTTTTATTCAGTTTTTTTTAAACAGTCGTGATTCTACAATCACGACTGTTGCGAAATGGAGATATTAAAATATTCACAAACCAAGAAAAGCCAAAAATGTACAGCAGATGTTCTGTATACAAATATATATGGAATGAAAATATCTTACCAAGGAAAAGGCAGAGTCATAAATGATGTCAAAAGACGACAAATGAAATTGCGACATTATTTTTAAGACTCCCATTTTTTAAAAACTCGCGGCTGTCGCAATGGGCGCCCCCTCTATTAAGACTATGGCGTTATATAGTACGCGCCATCTATTGGCCCCCTGCGATGAGGCATGCGACGCACACAATGATGATAAATTTTCCACATCGCTGGGAGTGTATTGTGGGTGGATGAATGGGTGGAGGCAGTAGGGGGGGGGAAGTTGGTTTTAGGGGGTGAGTCTCCAGTCGGTACGTTTTTCTTCCGACCCAAAACTTTTGACTGATTGTGCCCGAAGAATTAATGGCTTCCCCATGAGTAGACTGCATGCCCTGTATTGAGCCCTGTTACACTGCGGGTGATGTGAAAGAGGAGGAAAGGGGGGGTTATGTTGTAGGAGGGACATTTTGTTGTTTCTGTTCTATGACAACCGTGAAGGGGGAGGGGAAACGGGGACGAGTATGGTGTTGGGATTAAGATGCGAGCGTGAGAGATGCATATATATATATTCCATTGCCGATATTCCTCTGTCGGATTGCGTTTCACACTTTGTTAAACTTTTTGTTTTTCGTCAGCGGCGTTAGGCGCACGTTAATACCGCCGGCTTAATTTTTTTCTTCCCGGACCCGCGATGGTTTTTTTTAATAAGTTGATTGTCGATGTCGTTCTGCGATGTCTGTGATGTTTGTAGTGTTGATTTTAGTGATTCTCTAACCCCTGTGTATACAAAAACGCCCAACCTTCCGTGCCAACTGTAGCGCTCTCACTGTTTGCACAAGTCATGTTCAACGTGTTCTCGTTTGTCGAAGGGATTCCTAAGACGACATGGCGCTGTAATTGAACATTTAAGAATTAATTAATTGCATAATTAGGTGGACGAATTGTTTCTGTGTGATTAAATAAGGATTTACACTAAATATTAATGAGGGTGCGCTAAAGGTGGTAGCACATTTGGGATCATTTACTCGAACTCGTCACAATTTTGTTAGTTAAAAAAAGTGAACTACATTATTTTCATTTCTATTTCTGAGATCAGGTAACCGGTTTATCAACCCAAACTACAACAGATTATAAAAAATAAACCAATCACAGTGCTCTTTTAATTAACAGGATTTTTGATTTTGAAGTTCAAAAGGAATGACCAACTGATGCCTTGAGCTGTGTAAAATTTTGTGTTCAGTGCTGTTAATCAATCAGTTTGAAACCCAAACTATTTTTCTAATTAATTGTTCGTGCTATCGGAAGTTCGCCACATCGTTCGGTTCCACATATTAAACTAATGTAGCCTTCCAACTGCTATGATTTTAAGCTCATGTTCACCATAGAGCGACAACCACTGACGTCCTTTTTGTTGATCTGTACACGAAGAGACTCGCCAGTGTGCATTTTCCCATTTCCCTGCCGAGGTCACGTGATCGAATCCGATTTTTCTCCATTAACGCTGGCGGCGGGGAAAGTGAAATCTGCGTTTTCGGTTTCCTCTCACCCAGACGCAGAGTCTAATAATATTTCTTTCGACGTAATTATTCATAGGGAACAACGCGTTGGGGGAATTTTTGACAACAGGATTTAACCGTGACGGCTACAAGGGGCGCGTTCATACGGGGACGAAAATTATTTCCATATCTGTGCGACAGCAAAAATCCTATGTTGCCGCGGGAGTTGTTTATAGGCGGATTATGCTCCTCGCGAAGATCCTCATGAGGCCAGACAATCTTTTATAACGTCAGTTATGTCAGGGGGTAAAAGGTACCTCATGAAATGGCAAATGCGTGGTCATCGATTCCCACTGGTTCCGCAATGAGACCTTCGAATTACTGTAATTCTTACAGCCATATGAATTGTGCATGCTATGGGAACACTTTAGGATCAATTGATTCTTTTTTAGTCACCTGAGACATCTTGTCTGAGAAATCCATCACGCACGGGATAATAGAAGGACTTGTTGGCACATCAGCCAGCAGTGCGCCATTGTTCCGTCATCACGTCATCAGTGACGTCAAATGCAGTGGTCAGTTTTGTTAATTAGTACTGATTAACCTTTTTCAAAGTTTGAATGGATTGATGACTGATATGATTGTGACACACTTTCTTAGAACATAACTATCATATAGAAACAAATGATGCCAATGATGGGTGATTTATAAAATCGACTAGTCACAAATAAATACTAATTTATTCTAGAATCTGAAATAATAGAATGGGTTAGATGCTAAGCTACTGTCTCTGATCTACTCACCATGTAAGTATTGCAATACATGTATAGGCTTTTGTTTTTGGCGATGGTTTGAGATTTAATTAAAAGATTAGATAATTTAGTATATTGACAACGACATAATAATTTTGATGTGTGTGATATCACTGTCAAAAGGATCGGATTCCGGCCTCTGTTCTCATTTGAACTAATACTAATTCACGATCCCTGTAATCGATGACGATAATTCTATATCGTCTGTGCGAGATAGTGTCGAGTTGCCTGTTCGCCCCGCGTATACAGAAAGCAAGTGCAGACGCGGAAACTGTCAGCACCGGGCGAAGAGTGTACGGCGCCGCCCCTGCACTGCCCACGCTTTCATTCGCCTCGCCGGGATCACCGGGCCGACGGAAGTGGCCGCGAACCGTGTTGTTGACAGCGTGGCCGGTGATGGATGGCGTGGCTCTCGGCCCCGACACTGACGCTCGGTTCGTGATCTCTCCACCTCGTCGCCCACATCAATTACGGGGGATGCGACGGCGCTTTCCAGCGACCGACCGCCATAAGCCCCGGTGTAATATCGTCCTAATACACCCGAGCCCAGAACCGACCAACCTTTCTGATTTATTTGATGGTGGTGGGTTTTCCGGGCGAATCGAATTGATGCAATAGTGGATACCAATGACAACACGGAATTAAAGACGAGCATATGTATTTTTTAAAAGGGAAACGCTGTAAATTTATATATCTTGGAACATTCACGGCGGTTAGAGAAATGGCATAGATTTTAATGTTTCAGTCATTTAGCAACAATCCCTCCACGTCTTTATTTGTGATATATAGTACGCTTTTGTCCCGATTTTTAAAGAAGTTGAATATTGTAAAATGTATAATCTAAAATATGCATGATTACAAATTTGTGGCAACTCCGTCAACTCCAATTATGACAAGCACAGTCGACATATTTTAATTCCTCTATGACCTTTATAGTGACCTCTATGGGCAACGGGTTGCTTCTGTCTCTGGGTGCCAAATGTACATGTAATTGAAATTTTCTGAATTGGCTTGCCGATTTCAATTTGAGGACTTCGTTTGCCTTTCTTAAGCAGTTCACTTTCGGTCGTGGTGAACCCGTATCTTGTCGGAACAGGGTCTCAGGTGTATATTATTATAGGTATGACTCGACTCACTTCATCACGAGTCCTGGTCCTGTATGTATCTTCAGATTAAGACCGTGTCACGGTCACGCGACCTCCCATCTCTTTCGCTTGTCCGGCCACCTCACTGCGCCCATCACACTTATGTACATACGTAGAGATGTCGATTTGCTGGCCGCGTCTGACCAACCGTCATGCCGTAGAGATGACCGGTTGATTGGTCATTAATTGGCTGCTCTGCGGATCAGCGGTATGTCACCCTCCACCTCCACGAACGTGTCTGCATGTAAACACTGAGTTGGTGACACTTTTCGATGGGCCGGCGGCGGTCATGTCATTGTTGGACAACCTCTCCTCGATGATTCTATCCGATCTTGCGGTTTGCTGATTATCCGTTCGAGCGCTATCAGACATTCTAAGCTGAATGCATCAGCGTCGCAACAGCCCCGTTGCAAGATGAATTTTACCTGGAAATCGACTAATCTCGTACTCTGGCTCTCAAACGTCAGTATACAAAGATATCAATATTTTTTTTCACTCTCCATGAAGGCATTTTGATTCTTCAAAACACATGACATTAATCATTAATTTTGCAATATTTTATCAAATAGCATGAAATTTTGTTTATAACATTTTTGCATTTTGTCAATGTTTAAGAAAGAGAAAAGAGAAACTTCAGAATAAATAGCGCTATAGCCAAAATGTTTGGGAATTATTATTTGGATATTATTCGATTGATGACGCCAAGGAGTCACAAATGTTTTCATATTTTAAATTTTAATTCGGTTGTGTTTTTTTAGTACTATTCCTGTATAGTGTTGGAAATCTTAAATATTGTCTAATGTGTTTCATCTTTCTCCTTAGTAATTTTTTGTTAACGGTTACATTTTTATTAACTTTTAAGAATTATGTTAATATAAAATATAAAACTAAGAGAAAAATCGTTCTTCGCATATTTTATTGCGAAAACATCCATGCAGTTATTTATTCAACGAATTGAACAAAAGTTTGGAACAAAACATAAACATAAACTTGATTCTAGTGTTTAACATGTGTAATCAATCTGTTTTATAATAAATCACTGTATCCTTCTATGGTTTAAAATGAATATGCTTTCTAAGTGCCGTGCGTCGCGACGGCTGTTGCTCAAAACAGAAGTGGTACTTTCAAGCCATTGATATAGCAATTGTTGGCGCCCACCTTTCCTTTTATGATAGGCAAAAGGCAACGTCCTCAAATTACGTTTATTACGAAACAGTTGAGAATAACTGTTGTGGCTTTTCTCAACCCGTTCGCCTCGCTCTTAATTTATGATCTCCTTAGTTATTCGCGAGCTTACATACTGTATTTTATTCCGTCAAAACCGCACGCCTGAATAATGTTGCACTTGGTAAATATTGAATTAACAAAGGAGTTGAGCGCCGCCGAACGAACCTGTTGTTCGTGGGTTGGAAACTCAAATGTGGCTTTTGTGTCGTCACGCAAGCAATGCGTGTTTGCCAGCCATTGGGCGGAGCTTTTGGCCAAAATGACGCTATCCTGGATATTTCTTTTAAAAAACGATGAAACATGCGTTATGAAACTGCGCGAAACTTGTTGATACGGACTGGGGAAAACAGTATTTTATATCATGTTAGTCGGATAGTTTTATTTAGCGAGCACAATAGTATGCGATTATGTAGGAGGCGAAATATATTATTATATACAACATGATCGTAATTATTTGACAAAGGGAAAATTGATCCTCATTCAACAGTCGCGCCATCCACGCCACTGCAACAAACGCGGTCGTCTTGTATTTTTGGTTCATTTTTCGATTGTTCTTACCTCCGAACAATGATTTGGCGAACGCTTCATTAATAAAGTGAATTGTTATGTTGCGTACGTCTAGTGGTACTCCTGCAGGCAGCAATTACACCTAAAGTATATATTGTTAGAAGCGCTTGATTAAAGCGATTCAATACTTTCCCTCCCATTAAAACACTCTCAATATTTGATATTAGAAAAATAAAGCTTGGTCGAACAACAGTCACCTTGTTTGACAAACTCCAGTTTCTGATTATTGTTTCGTATAGACGACGGATTCAATGTTTTCTTTTCTAGTCCACCCTCTTGAATAAACAATAGGTGGTCCGCGGTCTTGGAACCACCGACCCCATTTAATGCGCGGGCCACAGTTCGATCGCCGCCAATATTTGTGTCGCACGCTATTGGTTGAGAGTGTACCAGCATATGTGAAAGAACACGGTGAGGTTTCGTGACCTCGCGGTTCCGTTGTACCGGGGGGTGCTCGTGTGCATAGAATGTCGTCACCGTACTGCCGATGCTCACCTTATATATTTTTGGTCGCCGCCTCAAGCCCAATCCCACCCTTTTCCTTTTTTTTTGTAGCACCGGCACCTTCTAATTTTATTTTTCGTGTATAGTCGTATCTCTCGGCCTCTAGCCCCCCCGCCGACGCAGCCACATTTCGGGCGGTGATTATGTCGTCGTTGGCATGTGGCATCTGCCTGCCTGCGCGTGAAATTGAAAGAGGCGGAACGCCCGTCTTGGATATGGGAGGAGGACACCACCAGCCTCATCCTTTTTCACTCGCTCTTGCTCCTTCCTCCCCGTGCTCTTTTGCAGCGGATCGCTGCTACCTGGACGAGGGTGGTCCGGCACAGGACCGATGAACGAATCTCGGTACTTTAAAGCAAAACGCCCCTAGACATATACATGTACATCTCTCTGGTCATACAGGCTCATGAAGAACACCTCTGTCGTAATTGAACAGTACGGTCATACTTGAATCTGGTCGTTCTTGAAAACACCTGTGTCAAAAATGGAAACGACTAGTCGTAGCCCAGTTGGTATTGCTGTGGCTCGGCGGTGCCGGGTTCGATTCCCGGCGCGGGATCTCGATTATTCGTTACCCCGGGGTACTTGTGAAAATGTGCCTCTCGCATAGTGCCTAAATCCTGTTGTGATATTGCACTACAGTGAATTTTTAAAAGCCCTCGATTCGTTCTCCGGTCGTTCTTTAAAATCATATTTGAAATCTGGAAAAATTGAAGTTTTTGAATATCTTGATATTCTTGATATTTCTGGTCATTCTTGAAAACACCTCTGGTCATACTTGAAAACACCTCTGGTCATACTTGAAAACCTTTTCTGCTCATAATTTTGGAATTGTCGTTCTTGAAAAATACCTGTTCGCGTACTACTAGTGAAATACCTCTGATTACTCTTGAAAACTCTTTGAAACTTCAATCTTAAAAACTCATACTCGTACCTCTGGAACACCTCTGATCGTAGTTGGTCGAACTTTCTAATCTGCCCGAAACACTCTTGAAACAAAATTCGAGTGGCCGAGTCGGAAAATAAAATCTGGAAAGGATTTTTTTGTGAATTTATCCGTTTCAGTGCAATGAACTGTAGTCAGACGCCCCTCGGCGGCACGGTTCATCCAGTGGAAAAGTCTGTCCATATAAATGCTGGCTGTCTCACACATAGAGCCCACCTTAGCTGGCGCACACCTCACACATCACCCATACCTTGCCAGGGGCGCTCTCTTTTTGGGGTGGGGGACGTGTAGTACGGCCTAGTCGATCTGGCGCCTCTTGCTCCTCCACCTCATCCGCCTTTCTCCGCGCCAGTCCTCCATCTTCCCTTTGCCCCCCCCCCCCCCTCCTCCTCCTCCTTTCCCCGCGCGCGTCCGTCGTCTCGTAGCGGCGGCGGGGAGAAGTGCAATTTCGTGTTATCGCTGCGATAACGAGATTACAGAATTTGGTGTGCGGCGCAGATTGGTTTTGCTAAGTCGACTATACTCCCGCGCACACGCGTCTCCTCTCAGTGTGTGTGTTTGCCCATGTCATGTCCGCTACCGCCTACGTCACCCCACCACCACCACCACCACCGTCTTCCCTCCTCATACATGTACTTTGTATGGGGGCTGGTCCTGGTATAGGGCGGCGGCAAATTTTCTCTGGCCCGTCAGCCTCCTCATGCGCGATTAGGCCTGATCTCGAAAGCTCCAGTGTCTTCTGAAACTCTCCCCGGAATGCCCGATTCATGCTTTCCATGACCTGTTCCAGGCGTTACTTGTACAATAATTGGAATTTCTGATAAATGAAATTTAATATACCTGCGCTATAGGCGTAGTACAGTACAATAACGATTCACGTTGCGATGACATGGGTTCCCTTGATTATGGGAAAATTTACGTTAGGGAGAAATTCTCGCTAAGGTAATGTGTGAAAAAAAATCTCGAATGAATTTTGTACTTCGTTCTGTTACCAACTGAGAAGGAGTAACCCAGCCGGTATTGCGACTGACTGGCTCGGCGGTCCTGGGTTCGATCCCCATCTCTTTCTCGAACTATTGGAAATTTCGATCCCGGGGTCCTACAGTTGGTTGGAACTATAAATATGTATATATTTATATATGTAACATTTGATCAGGATATTTATACATTTGTGCATTGGTTTTAAAATTTAACATTCAATTACGCAAGCAGTTATTTCGACTTGGAAACGTCACTTCCCTAGTGTTAAAATATCAGATATCGTACGCATCACGTAAGATCGAAGCCTCATTTAAACCGGAGGATCCTGATCGTATGCGTAGCGATCTTCTTCGGTCGCGTGAACTACGCAAATTTTTTATTTTTTTCGCGCCTGTTCACGAATTTTTTTATTCGCCTGGTTCACGACGCGACCGAAGAAGAAATAAATATAAATTCGAGTAGGTCACGCGACCGGAGAAGATCGCTTCGCATGCGACCAAGATCCTCCGGTTTAAATGACGCTTAACGGTGTCACGTCGATTCAGAGATTAATAACTTTCGGCAAAATGTCGTAATATTGACAGTAGCTTTATAACTGTAGTCACCACCTACATGTGTGTGTGTACGTCCGTTTATTGTGATAAGTTATTTTTCAATTTTGTTAAATTACCAATCAATTGATGCGCAACTGACATTGATGCTCCTATTGGTATTAACTTGGAACCTAGTTACCACGACTAGGCCTTGCTGGTTAAGGGTGCTGAGCTCGATTTTTTTTGTTACTAGACATCGCTCCGTTTGAAGCACATGCGCAACCGATGATGCTCGCCAAAGCGACCAAATACGCAGTATCGTCTCAAAAAATCTATTTATTCGGCGGCTTGTCGTGCTCCAGTTCTCCGGTTCTCCTCCCTATCTACGTGCACATATACGAGAGCGTACGTCGAAACTTAGTTAGCTCCCAACTTGGTTGAGTACTCGTTCAGTCGTGGGGAGGGGCGGGGAGGGTTTCCACCGTACTCGTGGGCTAAAGGCTATACACTCGAGTCAGCAGGTTGGTTAGATGTGATGGCCCGTTCTCGTTTTCTTTATAGACTTGACATTGACGCTGTCTTAGTCACCGCTTGGCATATGGGAAGCCGGTTTATGTAGTGTATAGGTCGTCGGTAAAGCGGATGAGTGCCAAGTGGTGGCATGGCAGCGATAAAATGGCGTCTTGTCTATTCTTTGTTAGTGGCGCACGCATCTTCAGTGGTGCCCCGACGATCGAACACACGAGAGAGAACCCATTTCGTGAATCGACATCTGGACCGCCGCACCACAAGTCGGGGGCGTTCAAATACCCTTACGATATAATTATAAAATAGACAATTAAATACTATAAAGTAACTTAATATTTAAGCCATCTGTTATCGAACTGCGTGTTTTTTTTTGTATTCAGGCGCAGCGAATGATTACATTTAAATGGACCAATCCGTAATCCTTGTTCCGGTGTAATAACGCTACCCGTTCTCCTGCTCCGATCCGAAAGCCCTGCGTTGATTGGAGTTGAGGTGCCTGTCAATTCATCCACGGTATTACCAGACGTCTTAAAGAGTTCGCATTTCATCCCTCTATACGAGTATATAATAACCCGCATACCTCTGATCTGACTTAATCGCGTGTACGCGCACTCATATTTATATCTCCACCCTCCCCCAATATATTTTTCTCTGGTGTCTGCGTTCAACCTCATGATAATGTCTCTCCGCCCCCCAACCTCGCCTTAGCTCGTCTCGGGGTCTTGCCGAAATCCCCGGGGCTTCACTCCGTAATTAGCTAACCTTTTAGAAAATACTAATTCAATTATGAGCAATTATTGCCGGAGACGCTTTTGCATGGCTTTGTGCTTTTCATTACGGCTGTGTTTGCGTTCGTTCGCCCCTTTTTGGATTTAGTAGTCTATGGGATGCCCCATCGGTGGCTGGGTTGGCGCGCCTGAAGTGCAGTCGG
Source organism: Mycogona germanica (assembly GCA_034698785.1). NCBI lineage: Eukaryota > Metazoa > Arthropoda > Diplopoda > Chordeumatida > Chordeumatidae > Mycogona > Mycogona germanica. The sequence goes on along the minus strand of JAQGBY010000666.1, from coordinate 3,019 downwards.
CATATATCCTGGCAATAATGATGAAGTGTTCAGCCAAGTAGAATCGCAACCGTTTAGAAATGCGGTGAGTGCTGTTGAGATAGGTGGCGAGTATCGATTTACCAGTTTGACGCCGGCTAATGGTTTTCTGCCGTGGCGAGGCGCTTCTGTCGAGACTATCGGACGGAGAAAGAATACTTTCCCGGATGACAGCTCCATTGAGGCAATTGCTCATTTCATCTTAGATTTATACATGTAACGCCGTAATTAGGATTATAGCGAGCCCTGTAGCCAGTTGTCGTCTATGATTACTGCATCCTCGATCGCGGGTTCAATTCCCAGCCGACACATCCAGACTTTTTCGGGCGAGATAAATTCTTAACATTCATTAACGTTTTCTCTAAATCGAGGCTGTGCCGTGAGAACGGTGTCTGTACTGTATCAGGTACACGTTCAAGATCCCTTCCAAGGTCTGAAGCCTAACTTGTCCCTGGGAGTGAGTGGTTTTTTGCGGAAACGCTGGTTGATGTAATGAAATATCAGACGACAGTTGCCACCACCTTTGAATATTTTTTTTTTGCGCTGTCGTCATTTTATCGCATTCTGTGAGTGAATAATTTCCAAATAATTCGCGATGTGTTTTTTTTAATATTTAAACGTCAGTTTATTTACTGAAACAAAGAACAATATTATATGTATGCATTTCTGCGCGAATTTCGAATTTCGAACTGACGCGAATTTCGTGAGCCTTCCCTTCGATAAATCGATATATAAGGGTCCACCAATTGTAATAATAACATTGGCCTCAGCCAGAGTGGATTTAGAAATAAACAAATATTCGCTATTGATAGGCGTATAAAGGAAAAATTGTTAATAACTAACAATGTAATAATTATTTATTATATTAACAATACTTTAATAATTTTAATTACTAATTAATGTTAATAATTGCTTGAAAACAATATAATAATAACAATAAAACGTTAACATTATCATGAGGTTGAGTCTTCGGCTAGTTGTGAATCAGAAACGCTGCTCCCGAGAGCTGGCAATCACACAACACACTGCTTTGCAGGAAAGCCTTGAGTCGGGGTGTTTCAAAGAGACCGTTTGCGCGATGATGGTCGCTTCACCACCAATCTGTTCTAAGATTTAAAACAAGATTGCGCTCTCTTATTTATTTGGCCTGCGATTGCAGTTGTCGCCGCTAAAGGTGCTCAGTTTAGCAAATCTCAATTCGTCTTTAGGAGCGCAGGTGTGTGTGCTAAAGTGTTTGTCTGCGTACGATCTCGCCGACAACATTTTGTGTCGCGATTCCTATAGCTAGTTGGAGTGGCTGAAGTGAGGCGGGCCTGGCAGGTGGCGGTGGAAAATAATCATGTCAATCGACCTTATATCTCATCCACCTTCCCCCCCCCCGTGCTGCTATCGTTTCTGTCATGCGCTCCTAAAATGTGCAAAGAATCCCTGGAGGCTAGGCGCGAATGTAGTGAGGATTGCTGGTCGAGGATCTGCTTGTTTACGTATCGGTTAGCTCGGTGTCCACTCTGCGGCCGCCGCCCGCCTCGTCGATGGGAGACCGCCACTCCAAGCGCCGGTTCCAGACGAACTAGATTTGTGTCCGGCGGCAGTGACGCCTGCTTCTCTCATTCGTGTCCAACCCCCCCGTACCTCCTCCACCCGGTTCTCGCTGATCATTATTATGCATACGCCTCCAAGCTCAATTAGCTCGCCACAATCTTTGTCGCTGTTGTATGCCGTCTCCCGCTTCACTCCCACACACACATGTAAGTCCTACGCACATGGCCTGTATAAATATTGTTGGCCATTCTCTCGGACTGGCGTTGGTGTGTTGCTCCTGCTTCTGCTGCTCAATAGTGAGAACCTCGCGAGTCGCCCTACAAGAGAAGGCATGCGGATTGCCCAGGGATGGTTGGTTGGTTGGTTAAAATGTGAATCTGACGTTGGCATGGTTGCCTGTTGCGTGGAAGTGCATCCGGGCTAAATTTGATCCTTGGCAGCGACCTCGCCCACACTTTCGCCTGTAGTTGTGGTTGATTTGATGTTATCTTTCTGGTCGGTGGCGTAGTTTAAATTAATGCAAGGACCCCAAGGAGCTTCGTGTTTTAATCTTTCTTTCAAGGATAAAAGTTTCTAAGGAGTGTTTGTCATGTGGTTAAATTCGTTTTTGCTTTTCTTTATATGGCTAGATTTATAACGATTCGTTCAAAAACGTTTTCGAGCTAAATTAGCCCTTGAAGTACCACAAGCCATAATTTCATGCATTTTAAATTAATGAATTCCCAATTCACATGGCTCTTTTGACCGTTTAAGAGTTAAGAGACGTTATAATCTTGCGATCAGCATAATCATTTTTCGTTACGTTTTTCCTGTCCTTAGGCTTCAGCAAGTCCGTCGACTTGGTCTTATTTGCGGTATATTTCACTCCAAACAAAATGCATATATATTTCCAGTCTCAAAACATTCTCTTCCAAGTTTTTGAATCGTTCGATCTTTGCGTACAAAAGTTATATAATAATTTTGCTTGTCGATGATTGATGCACCCGCAGACCCAGGTAATGGTCCGCTGCACCACTCCTTTCTGGACTGGCGATCGCCCTATACCCGGTGGTTCCAGCCAGCCCAATTCATCCGCCGATTCCTCTTTACTCCCACTCGCCACCAAGAAATAGATATAACATTTCATTTTCATTATTCATTCATTATTCATCCATTCAAATTTGCGGTATACAACTGGCGCTCCATCTCCGCCATTGATTAAGCGTCGGCGGTGGCTTATGCCGGTGCCGGCCGCCCAATTAGAAACTCGATGCCGCCGCCTACATAGAACACGAGAGGAAAGAGAGGCGCTCGTTCGCTCTATAGTCACCACTCCGTGACGAATTTATTCACCCGCGCATGCGCACGAGTTGATCGGTAGTCCACCAAGCGTAAAAGGAACTCGGGTTTGTTCCGCGCGGCGAGTTGTGTATCGGCTTCCGTCGAAGACGCCGAAATTTAATTTAATCTTCGTGTGTCG
>JAQGBY010000665.1:0-39416 GCA_034698785.1 Mycogona germanica | reverse complement strand
ATCCCTGGATTGCCGGTCCAGTGCTCCAATCCAGGGATCCGGTGTTCAAGTCCCGGTCTGTTCGAAACTCTGTATTTTTCGCAATTACCAGTTCAATTAATACTAATAGTAAAATATTATTCATCAGACGAGTTCTCCATTCGTGTTCGTCTCTTTCGTTCGGTCTGTCCCGAAATTCATGTTCTCGATCAAATATTAAAGATTATCAAAAATAATCTTGACGTCTTGAATATATATATCAATAATAAATAGCAAGTTGTGCCCGGGACAGCGCCGGACGAAAAAACACGAACAGAGTCGGCAACTCTATTCATTGTAGTTTATCCTTTTTAAATAATAGTTATGCTATTATTTTATTTGAAGAGTTTTTCGCCAACTCTGTTCGTCTTATTTCGTCCGGCGCTGTCCCGGGCACAACTTGCTTTATACTCCGTATTATATTAAAGATTATATCGATATGAAAAGAAAACAGTTTATTTTAATTCATTGTAAATTGTGATAGGTTGGCGCATCTCGCACAACGATTCAAACCAAAATATTAACACCGATTGACACTTCAATCCCCTATTTTTCAGAATCGTTCGAGTACTTCATGAGTTCCGCGCGTGTGAAGATCATCCTAGTCGTCGGCCTGGCCCTGTTGCTCAGCATCCTCATTCCGGCCTGCTGGAACTGCTACCGCAAGATGAAGGCGGAGAGCGACGACGACAACGACGATCCGCGTGGAGCGGCCGGCGGCGGCATGGGCGGGGCCGGCAGCGCGCAGGGTAGCCTGGGCGGACCGCACACGGCCGAGAGCTCACTGCACGGCGGCCACGACTTCCTGGGCGGCATGTCCAACAAGGGTGGCGGCGGGCGTGGCGGCAACGGTTTCGGCGGCGGGCCGGACGACGACGACGATGATACCGGATGCTATGTACCGGAAGTGGACCTCAGCGTGTTCCTGCAGCGCTCCAACGGCGGCGGCAACAACCACTCGCTGTCGCAGGACGGCACCATGATGTCCGGCCAGGAGACCCCGCTGGACTCCACCCTGCCCTTCGATTCGGCCGACCCGCTCATCGCCACGGCACCGCCTCCCCCGCTGCTACCGCTCGTCTCGCATCTGCTACGTAGCGCCGCCAAGGAGCCACGTCACAACAGCGCCTACGAGGATGTCCCTCCGCCGCCATTAAAATCGTCCACGCCGCCACCGACTACCCGCAACCGCCAGCCGGCGCCACCGCCGTGTAACCATCTGTTGGATATGCCGGCCACGCCGCCACCGCCACCTTTCGGCAACAACAATAACGACGCCGAGAACAACAACAGCTTTCCCACACACCCGTTCTTCCCGCCGCCCCCCACCCTGGAGGAAGTTGAAGAGTCGGACGCCATCTTTGGAATGCCGCCAAACAGCGCCTACGGCGGACGTACTGGTGGCCTCAACAATAATCCGCGTCGATTCAAGGCGGAGGCCGTCATCGAGATGAGCCAGCGACCTCGAAGTTTCGAATCGACCAAGTCGGCTCCGGATGTGATCGCCCGAGTGTGATTGGTGGGAATTGGGTGGATTTGTTGCAGCCAATCAGAAACTCGAATGATTTCTTAGAAGAAAAGAACGAGGTGGGAGAGAACCTGCAACTGAGCGTTCGATCTTATCAAATCGGGTCCTGTCTTCCATACCATCCGGCAACATCGTTGATGGGCTGTGGATAAAATCCTCTCGGCTGCTCGTCCATTTTCACTTATTTTGGGGATAACCTGGTGGCACATCGCACTATATCTTAACAAGAGAGGCCGCTCACGTTGACTAAATTAAACTCCTCCATGGTACAGATCATAAGCAGCTGAAGAAGACTTGAAAAATAATCTTTAAGTATTTGTTACACTTGGACATTAAAATTAAAATCTAAAGAAAATATTTTTCAAAAGTTGTTGCATAAAGAGATAATTGTGTTCTCGAAAAACAATGTGTTAAAAATTGTCATTAAAAAATACGTTTGTTAATATAATAATTTTAATAATTCGAACAACATGATTCAAAATTTTTATGTTCTTTTCAATTATATTGGACAATAAGCTAATGTGACCAGCAGCCGAGAGATCAGGCAAAGAATGATTCGAAGCGTGAACTGAAACAGTGGAACATTTCCTGTTCGAAAGAGTGAAGCGGAACTATGAAACACAATTGCCTATATAGACACATGCTTGTGAGACTAACGCCGTAGTGTTCGTACGCCAATGGAGAAGTGACAATTTAAAAAAAAAGCCTACAATGGACTACAAAATGGATGCCATTCATCCACATCTCTTCGTCGAGACAATAAACGCCATTAGCTATGTATAATATACCATGTTGAACATTAGCGGAATGAACAATCGCGCGCGGCGTTTATATATTAAAAGAAAACGTTCATAATTTTGATATGTCGTTACGATAAGGTATTGTTACTATTCATTGTGACCGAGGCCTTACGATTCTGCGTTGTCTTATGTTTCTTTTTTTTTTAAATAGAAAGAAACAACGGACGAAGTTGTTGGCATCTCATGTGGTGTGGAAGCCTGTATTATTTTTTAATTTGTCGTTTATTCTTTATTATTAGAATAGGAAGTTCGATGACACTGTGTTTGTCTACGCAGTCGATGGGTTTTATCAAGTGACATAAACACATTTTAGAGACGTACGCGTGTACCAGTAATTTATATTGAAATATAGTGTAATATGTTTGACTGATGGAAGTTATAACGGTTTGATACTTGAAAGTAAATTGTCCTCTCTCCTTCAGTATCCCCAAAGTACGAGTAGTTTTCGGCTAATGAACTATTTTTGTTTGTTGTTACGTTTTTCTTTTTTTTTCCAGACACTTTTTCCTCCTTGTTATCTGTGCCATAGTTGCACTGATGAAATTGGCTAAAAATCGTTTGCTGAAGATGAAAGTAATGTCTGATTCAGTCCTGACCCTGATTAGTTTGAAGCGCGTCCAAATAATTTGTCGAACTCCGCCACAATGCGGATCATCCTGCGCGAAAAAATAAAATTTGATCGAAAATGTATGGATTAAACAATATTGGGAAAAAGGTACTTGCAGTGGCAATAGTTTTTGGATTGTGCCTCTTACATAACGTAAACTTAACATTTACGTCAGTAAATTAGTCATTTGAAACTGTATTTCGCAGCTCATAAAATAATTGTGTGGTGGACATTTGTGAGAAAATATTATTTGGAAAAAAACACCTGATTTTTATCTATTGTAATAATTTATAATATATACTGTATTTATACTATTTAATTCAAATATGTTAAATTTCGTTCACTTATAATTATCGCTTTCAATGAAGAACCACATCCCCCAAAATCATTCACAGTTTACGCTCAAAGCCGAGATCTGTAGTAGATTGGATAGAGAAAAATTGCCGTCCATTTCTTAAATGTTCGTGTTAGCTTCACCAATTATTGAAAACACAAAACTGGATTTATCTGAAGCTAGAAAATGTCATTATGTTTCCAACGCTTTCAGCGATATCTGGTGACCTGTTGACCTGTTCTGTGACTACAGTCGTGCTGGCATTCCAATTGGAAGATTTTCATAAAACCGATACCGTCAAAATTAATATAATTTTGAACGGTCAGACTAAATTATTGTCAGTTGCTTGTTAAGCAATGTTGCTTTTCTGATTTTAAACACTGAAATGCAATCAAAGAAATATTTTGAAGCATTTCTTTCAAATATTGAATTGTTATTTTCCAAAATTGATTTCTCGTTTCCGCAGTAAAAATGAACTCAGTTAGGAAGCATTATAAAAAGTGTTTGTAAAATTACCTAGTTTGTCAAATATTTGTATCACACATAATCGAAACGATTTTATATAAGAACATGTGCTTCAAAATATTTCATTTGAAACCGTAACGCCTACATTTTCACAAAAAAAGCGTTTCATACTTAAACAAAAGGCAACCCACAATCGTGTGCCATTTGATTTTTTTCAGATCCCGCAACGCACACCATCAATGTAAATTTGTTTTACAAATAAATCATTTTCGAAATCATTGTTCAGCTCTCATATTATTGTGAAAATATATTTACAGTTTTGTTTATTTTTCGCACAATCGGAGTTTCACCTTAAACATGAAAACTGGGACCGAAATACTCTGTAATGTCCCGCGCCTCAAATAATTTTAGCTATCAAAAAGTAATTTGCACGGATTCGGAGCAAAACATTAGCAGAGGAGGTAAATGTAATATGCAATTTGTGTTTTTTGGTACAAATTTTGAAAAGAATCTAGACTTTTAATTACATGGGTTATATTAAAAATTAAAAAAAAGAGATTGACAAAATGCCCGCCGCTTTTTGAATGAAGTCCATTTTTACCATTCCCGGGAATTCCCCGCCACCGGCTTCAGTATGACCACTTCACTTTTTCCCATTTTAAATTTTATTATTTTGGCTTCAGCCAGATCTGACAAGCGGCGACATTGGAAAACCATAATACATAAAAAGGTATAAAAATGGCGGTTGAACTTTTATAGTGTGACAGGTTAGGCTATACGTGTGTTTATGTGGCAAATCCTATTCATTGTTTTCTTGATTCTTACCTACTCTATCGAATAATCTCCGTGTGTCGCAACCTTATTTCAACCGAATTAATAGGATAAAGGTGAGCATGAGAGTTGGCGGTAGCGGGAAACAAGGATCTTGTTCGTTGTTACGATTGTTTTTGTACTGCAGCGAACCTTGTGACCAAAGGTTGGCAAACGTTGACAGCGATGTGTAACGACGGCGTGTGCTGTGAATAGAGATAAAACATTCCTTTCGTTTTTGAAGTCCGCATAAAACAGTTTGAGTTATCACTGCTTAAAAATAAAACGTCAGTCACCTTTGTTCAATGTATTGAACGAGGATTAGCGTCCACTTAATATAATCTCAATGTAAGGCATGATTTCGGCATTGGTCCATGACCAGCCCTAAATTACGTAATGTTGCCGTAGAGCAATAGGCTCAAAAGTTTAAAGGCAAAAATAATTTGAAACAACACCCAAAATGCGTTTCGTCTGGGGTGCTTAGCGAACTTTGCTGGGGCGATGGGAGCTTAAAGACTTCAAGCCTTATTCAATTCAAGGCGAAATTAAGACCCTTATGTGAAGTACGTGTATCGCTGCATGAACAGCTAGCTTAAGGTTAATACCCTGAAAAATTGCTTTCTGTTACTAGTTATTGAGTTCCCTGCTTTGGGGCTAAATTGAAGTTTGACGAGGTTTGAGGTACACAGTGTGTTGAAATATTGTTTAAGAGGCCGATCAAATTGTTTATTCGGTGTGGGGTATGCGGTACATATTTGGCTCATGAAGTCTTAACAATTAAGCCCATCCTAAGTTTCGTGTTAATGTTAACCCTATTAGTAAGAATAACATGTGTTAGACGCATACTATGTGCATAACCCTTGACTAGGGAAAGCTGGATACAAATCTGAAATATTGTGATTTCACTGTCTGATCTTTCACGTTATATTACATTTACAATATGTACCCACAAGCAGCCCCAGATGGGGCCTACAGCGGGTGTCGAACGACCAGTTAAGGACAAGGTTTTGTTGTTTTATCCTAACAGACCTTTGACTTAAGACTCGTTAATGTTTCCGGGATGGTAGAGGTGTCGAGTGGTAGCGCGTTGATCTCAAAAACCAGTTACCGAACTGGAACATGACTGGTGTGAAGGTCTTTTGGTTAAGGTGTATTCTTGTCATATTTCAGTGCACCACCCCTGCTTCCGTAGAGGGAGATGGCCAAGGATGCTTGTAGCAAGAAATCGAAAGAAATAGGCGGTATCACTCACTTGAGCACTACTCTCAAGGGCGGAGGTTGCTCCAGCAGCAAGACGCCGACCGACACAAAGTCCGGCAAGTCGAGCGACAAGTTCAGCACCCCGGTGTCCAAATCGGTGTTCTACGCGCCGGTGCCCGACTACGAGCCGGCGGAGAATTCGCCGGAAGTCTGCACAGGTTCTGCCAGCGGTGGTGCTAGTGTTGGATCGGGCACGGCCTACGATTACGGTTCTTCAGGGTCTGTCAAAAAATCCAGTCCACGGTTCGACCATTCACCGAATCGGCAGCGGCTAGGTAAAATTCTAAAATTTATTTTTCCTTGTAATATTCACACAATTGTGTCCATATGTGGATCGGTATCGGGCGATTCTTTACTTCCTTGATATGTTTATATTATAAATGTTGTGGATGTCCCCTCACATCAACATATATTTATTTTTACTTGAAATATTCATGAGACATATGCAATGCCGTTCAATAAGTCAAATAAAATTAAGCTTGATCACAAGGAATATACCAATATGTTCCAATATTAAATTTAAGAGGTAAAACTATAAATTTTGTTTCCAGACAGAAGCGGCCAATACATATAAACAATTCAGTGTTAGACATAGTCTCTATTTTTATTACCCGATAACGTCGCATTCAATTTAATTCGCTGCGGTCAATCTCAGGTGTGATCATTTGGCTGAGGGGAGCCATCCCAAGTTACAGAAACTAAAAACTAATTGAAACGCACTCAATAAATCGTGCAAATTTTATATGCTTGGCTATCCCTTGATTCTAACCGATGTCTGTATATGCAACTGTACAATAGATAGTTTTGGAAACCAACCTTTCGCTCTTGTTCCGCTTGTCCATCGCGTCAAAGTAAAATGCCTCTGCATTATCCAAACTCAGAGTAATTCTTTCTCGCTTGGTTCTGTTTCTCTGCAGCTCGTTCTCTCTGGAATTCTCTATTTTTATCTGGCAAACTTGCACAGGCTTATGGCGACGTCTCTTTTTCTAATTCTTGTCGTTGGTGTTGTGCCAACCTGGCCACTGTCCTACGTGAGTGTATAGTGAGACCCCAGTGCCCGTCTGAGGCCTAAGTAAATTCGCCGTTAATTCGGTGTGTTGACCTGTGAAGGTTGAACGTGCTCCATTGCCGCAACAACACACAGCACACAGCATTTTGCATCTTTTGGCTGGTCTTCGACTTAAAGACAGTTTAAGCAAAACCTGATGCTGTGTAGAAGAAGCGAATGTTTTTGAAGGAATCTGATAGTGTCGACGTTCCTGGTGTAGCTGTTGCAATGTCGATAGAGTTTTGGAAGGGCCGCTATCACTGGACTTTGTCAGTCATCGCTTGAGGATACGTGTTACCGAAGGGTTTCGTCACTGCGGCAAGTTTTGTCGTGAAGCTCTCCTGAGACCCGATCCTAATGCAAGTAATTGAAGTAACCCTGTCTGGATTGATGTGTGGCGTGCGTTTAGCATACCTTACACTTACTGAAATAAGAATCTCATTTTTTTTGGAATTTAATTTGTTGCACATATTAATAAAATTAGTTATTGCGAATACATGTTCTGCTGGCAATATTGCTAATAATCTAATGTTCGAAAGTTCTATCTTATTGGATTCTAAATCTAGTGGCAAGCAGATTTACCGATATAAATTGACAGAAGACATTCTGACTAATGGATAAAGAGGAATCGATTTTTTGTCTTCAACATTGATTCTTTTTGGATTAACACGATAAAGTGTGTTGCATGCAATCAACGGTTCTCATGACTACATAAATGCTGGTATATTGCAGTTTCAGATTGTTCAGAAGTTGTCGTACGTGTTGTATACACTTCTTGTATATCGAGCAATGTGACTTCAGTGTATGCTATCAGTGTTTATCTTAGCCGCCACCATTCGATATTGCATCAGATAAGCATGTCTTTATGTACGTGATAATGACGTGTTTTGGTGACTAGACAAGCCTACACCCGTAAAATCTGTTAGCGAAACACTGTTGATCTTTTTTAGAGAGAAAGAACATTTGTGAACTAATCCAAATTCAGTTGCACGTCGGCAGAAGTTTTAGTTTTGTTTCATCCCGGTATCAGAGTAATAATGGCTGTAGTTTTGTCTTTGAGGTAATATTCCCCATCGATTAGTCAGAAATGTGGTAACCAAAAACTTTATATCGAGGTAAGTTTGATTAAACCTGTCATGGGTAATCTGTAAATAAATATTTATAGCTCGAATCACTGGCTAATTTATGTTTGTCCTTTCTTCGTCTACCTTCGACACCGCTAAATATTTATTTTCTTTCTATTGTACAGGCGATTCTGTGCTTCTACTCTATGTGAGGTGCACATTTTACACAGGTTCCCCGGGATTGAATTAATAAGAGCCCGTTACGGGAATCGAACCCGAGGCAACAACCCTTTGTCAATGTTGAGTTCAGGAATTATTTACCGAGTTTCAAACAAATATATATATATTTAATTTGTTACTTCTGGAGTCTGTCACCTCTCCTCCGTTCGAATTAAATAAATTAAATTACTTATGTACTGTTCTGATGTCAGATTCTTGCGAAATTAAGAGGTAACCGTACAATTCTTTTCATCCTTTGCAGACTACGAGGAAAAAGACTCCGGTTCCGTCCCCTTGGATGCGGTTGCCGCCGCGCTAGCAGAAGTGAACCTCAACCATAGCCCCAACAGCAGCGGCATGAGCGTTGCCCAACGACGGCCCCCCGACAACAACATGCTGGGTCACGGCAGCAGCGACTACGCCGGTTCCAGCATATCGTCCGGCTATCAGCAGTCTCAATACCGCGACTCCAGGGGTTTCGATGTGGGCGACCGAGTTTTCATTCAGCTGCGCGACACGAAGGTGAACGGCGTCGTGCGTTACGTGGGACCGCCGCCCCAGTCACCGGGTAAGGGTGACGTCGTGCTCGGCCTGGAAATGGTAGGTGATTGTTGTTGTCGTGCTGGGAGGGATTTATTGATAGGTGAACAGTGTGTCCTTAGGTTGAGCTGCTCAGCACCTCACAGGCGTGTTTAGTCATTCCAATTGTTTGTTGTGCTTCACACAGTTCAATAATTTTTTCATTAACTCAAGTACTTGTTCATTATTAAGTCATTATGTAATATATGTGACATGTTTTAGAAATGTATTAGATTGGATTTCTACTTCGATTATCTGTTCACACTTCTTTAATTGGAATATCTAGAGTGCGACCGTAAATTGTTTTTTGGTACTGTTCATTCGAATGTATTTCCACTGAACAGGATGAGCCAAACGACTCGTTCACCGACGGGACTCTCAAAGGAGCGAGATACTTCAAGTGCCCTGCGAACAAAGGATTGTTGATATTGTCCAAATATTGCGAATCGCAATTTCAAGGTAATTGAACTTCGCCATTGTCAATGGTGTAATTTAACTTTTCACATTTACAATGTTAAAAAAAATTATTTGGATTGCTATTTTCTTCAATATTTGTTGATCATTTTCGGTACCAATATCTGTTTCCCCTAATGCTCATTTCAGCAGCAGACTTTAGCTTCTATTGTTTCCAACACCCAACTAACAGCAATCCTGTGTCTTTTTTTTTTACCACAACTTTGTAGAGTAGTTTCGGTGAACCGTGGATCTAACCATGATTCTGTATTTTTTCTACAACTCAAGATTTCGGTGGCCAGAAGTGTCCGGTTGTGTCTGGCAGGGTGGAACCAATCTCCACAAAGGCCGACATAATGGAACTCTACGGGCGGGATAAGGGCATCCAGGGTCACTACAATTCGTGCTATCTGGACGCGACCCTATTCAGCATGTTCGCCTTCAACTCTGGTTTCGATAGTCTGCTCTATCGAACGCCGAACATGAAGGTGGACATTCCCGAGTATGAGAAGGTGCAGGAAATCCTGAGGGACAAGATTGTCAATCCGCTGAGAAAGTGAGTGGCCTTGTCCCGATTGTATAATTGTCTAGTTTTTTTGTAAGCTACCAGCGGAAACTGGAGCCAACAACCGAAATGATTTTAATAACCAATGACCAATAAGGCATATGCATAGAGTGATGGCTACTGCAGGCAGCACTTTTAATGATTCTTATTATTGTTATTATTGAGACAAGTCATGTGCAATGACGGCGACTAATTTTACTGATATTGTAGGAACAAGTACGTACGGGCGGATCGCCTTATGGAGCTGCGTGAGTTGCTGGAGTTGTTGAGCTCTGTCAGTGGCCTGACGTGCGAAGAGAAAGGTGAGCCCATATCATTGGTGGAATCGCTGTGCGCCACGTCAGAAATTGTGTGTTGTGGTATTAGCAGTTCTGACTGCAAGGAAATTAAAAATTTTGGGAATAAATGAATAAAGAATGAATGAAAATGTAAAGATACTTGACTTGGGGGAAATTAAAAAAAAGAAGTCTTCGAAACGTCGCCGGATTTTGTTTGTTTTCAAAATGAGAATTCAAAGCAAAATTAAGCGTTTGCGTTTCCAAAGGAAACTGAACACTCGGGTGTTTGTAATTAATATTAGCTGATCCCCATCGTCTCTGGATTTCTTTTAGATCCAGAAGAATTTCTCGTGCTCTTGTTACAGCAGATTTTGAAGGCGCAGCCGTTCTTGAAACTCAGCTCGTCGCAGGAGTCCTACTACTATCAGCTGTTCGTCGAGAAGAACGAGAAGGTGTCGCTGCCCACCGTGCAGTATCTGTTGGAGCAGTCGTTTCACAGTTCCAACGTGAAGTTGAAGGAGGTTAGTAACGATGATCTCAACTATCGTATTCGTTCGGGCCTCGTGTATGTGAAGTATGTCAAACTTGGATGGAAAAGATAATTTCTTGCTCACGTCACAAAATGGCAAAATGAAGTTGTCCTTTCGATTGTTTATCTCGTTCACGTGCAGGTGCCTGCTGCATTGGTGGTGTTGATGCCTCGGTTTGGCAAATCGTTCAAGGTGTATCCTCGAATCGTGCCGACGCCACAGCTTGAAGTCACCGATATTATCGAGAACTGTGAGCAAATTAATTGGATTGCGATTGGCCTTATTCTGTATATATCGTGCGTGGAACTCAGTCAAAGTATGTTTTCTTTTTTTCAGCTCCGCGGATTTGCTCCCTGTGTGGATGCAAGACCGCTTTCACCGAATGCATCGAGTGTTTCCTGCACAAGAGTACTGACCCTCACAATCGTCTGTGTGCCTTCTGCAAGGAATGCGACGAATTGGTGAGTCCATTGACGTGTCGATTCTGATTAGAATCGAAATGCGCCGACAACCACTATCTTGATATATAAAAAAATATTTATTTTATGAAATTTTTGATAGTTGAGTGAGGTTTTTTAAAATTATAAGTATGGTCCAATGTTAGTATTCCAATTTAATTTCATGGATTGATACGGGTTTTTATTTTATTTTTATAATTTGAATTTAAAACCTTCAATGACGTATGTTTTGAAGTTCAATATTTATCAAGTGACTGCAGAAACTTAATAATTAATTACAATAGCAAAATTTACCCGCGAGCACTTCCTTGGCAGGGGTCGAAAGACAAAGGTTGAGGTGACCTTTTTTAACAGTCTTTGAATTTGACTCTTTAAGATTATTTTACTGTCTACACACACTGGAAAATTAAGAGTTATGAGTCAAACTCACAATGATCACCTACTTACTACCGCATCTAATCTGATGGGTGTCGTTTATTTTCATAGATTCACAAGCCGACGTCAGAGTGCCAATCTCACAAGCGGACCCATTTGGTACTTCCCCCCGACTTCGAGGCCTTGCGTGAGACCGTTCAGCCCATCTACATGGATCTTTTCGCAGTCGTCTGTATCGAGACCAGCCACTATGTGTCGTTTGTTAAGTGCGGCAGTGATCCGGTCGCCCCCTGGTGCTTTTTTGACAGCATGGCTGATCGAGTGGGTTAGTATGTGTGCTGTTATTTTTTGGATACATGTCAACTGCGGAGACATATTCATGATTACGTATGAAGAAGTTTTGTTTGAGGAACTAAAATAGTAGGTTGACAATTTCAATTGTGGAAGTCTGGTATTTCTGCTTCATTATACTTTTTTTTAATTCACTGTAGTGTAATAACACTACTGGATTTTCTGTACCCCTCTTGGTGCTTAGGCACTATGTGATGGGCACATTTTCGCCAGTACCCCGGGACCGAATAATCGAGAGCCCGCGCCGGGAATCGAACCCGAAACCGTCGAGCCACAGTCGGGCGGCATTTATATTTGTTAAACGCATAGTCTTGTTATACTAGCAGTAGATTTGAAACATCTAAACATTCATTTTAATTCTTATTCCTTCAGACGTGCGCAAATAACCAACAGCTTCAATGTCACATAATTCAGTACATTCATTTTAAATGCTCCATTAAAATGGCTGCGCTTTATCGATGTTGAAGATGTCTCTGAACAGCGTGTCTCAACGACATTTCCCCCCGATTACAGGCGAGCAGGACGGTTACAATATCCCGGTGGTGGAGGAGTGCCCTGACCTGGAGAAGTGGCTGTCCGACGAGTCCTATTCGGACCTAAAGAATTTCTTCGACGGTGATCGAAGGAACCCACCTCCCAACTACGTCAGACGTCTGCTCACCGACGTCTACCTGTGCATGTACCGACACCGGGAAGTGGCCAAGTACCAGTAAGACACTCGGCGTGTGTGCGTGCGTGAAGCACCATCCCAATCCCTTTGCCCCATATGTACCGAAACGTTGAAAAACTCCTGGCTGCGAGTTATTCGCAAGACAGTTTGAATCGATCTCCCTTTTACCTCGGGTGATCCTCGTACGTGTGTTTGTTGGCTTCGGACAGAGACGTATTCTCTTGTGTTGTAGCCATGACTGCAATTGTGCACGATGAAAGCTATAGTAGGTCCAAATCGTGTGCGTGATATGTTTGGGAGCATTAGTTTCATTTGTTCTAACTCTTCAATTTTCTTACCGGCTTAATTTTACATTGGTTTAACTAAAAAAAATTTATCCAGTCATTTTGTGCCAATAGCAAAGGGTACAATTGATTTGTGTGTTCTTCAACGAAAAGTTATAACCAAATATTTTTTGACAAAATAAGTTGTCGATTGTTTCGAAGATTGGCATTTCCTCGCAATTTGAATTATTCTATGATCCCTTTTTCTTTTTTCGAAGGCAGAATTCTCGCGAAATTTTAAGCATGAGTTTAGGTGTGGGTTTGATTTTTGGTATGATTAGTAAACAAAAATAAAGTTAAAAATTTTTACTTTTCCTTGGCTAAATCAAAATTGCAACGTGTCACACATCCTGTTATTCAATACACATTTCGCTTGATTTTGCTCTAGGCGAATTTAATTCTTCAAATAATGTGTAATGTCAACACAAAATTATAATATTAAAATATGTTACCAGAAATCCCATTTTCGATTTTAATGTCATTAAGGAGTCCTACAAGTTCATCTGTGTGAGTTATTTGCGATAGTTAAGAGTGTTATATGAATTTGAGACACATTTTTAATGTTATTCAGAAAGCGCAGATCGTGGTTTGTTTTTTATATTTTAATTTTATTTCTAAGCATTGGTAAATTAATGGATTTTACTGGAAACAACAGAAAAGTCAGTTATCGGAGTATGTTGCTTTCTGAATTGTGTGTTAAAGCTATATTTTATTGAATTCTATTCAACGTGTTTTCTTCTTTTATCGTTTTTGAGTCACTACAATTGCTTTGGGTAAAAATAGAGTATCTTTACAATTACAATATGAACCCACAAGCAGCCCCGGATGGGGCCTATGGCGGTGGGCCGAACGACCAGTTAAGGATCTTCAGGCTAATCTAAATTTTATACAAAATTATTACTTTTATTACACACTTTAAAACCAGAAATGTTAAGTTTCATGCAAGATCCACTGAGTCATTAATTTGTTATAAGTAACTGTACGACTGGACACATTTTAAACCAAAGTATGAGGCTAACCTCACCTTGGTACCGCGCCTCCATAGTATATTATTTTAATGTACGAATATGTAACAAAAATATAGGATAATTGCTTGGACTGCAATCGAGAGTCGGCAACAAGATCGTCGTCGTTAATCGATGATCTTTTTGCCGACACTGTTGCAGTCCAAGCAATCCTCTTATGTTTTTGTTATTACTACTATCGGCTTCCTATCTACTATTTTAGAGTAAGAGTATTGGTGTTCTTGAAAGTTAAATCAATCCTTGGTCGTACACTGTTTACAACAATTTCGACTATTCGCTTATTTTTACATGAAATTAATTTTTAACATTTCAAAGACACAGATTTGTTACATAAATAACCTGTTTTACATGCGATATAAAATATATAATTCCATAGTATTTTTCATTTTATTTCGCTGGTGAATCGTATTTTTTTCTTATTTCGATTGTTATTGATGATTGTTTGGCATTTTAATGCAGTGATTTGTGAGTAAAGGTACATAAATGGAAGAATGTCGCACAACCTTATTTAATTGCTAAACTGCAAATTAAAATAATATACTGTTTAAGCCATGCACACATAGATAAATAATAGTTCTTGGAAACTTCAGTCTTCGCAGGTACACTAAAACTGTTTTATTTGACAAGTTTCCACCGATTTGTAATCGATTCTTTTAAAATTGTTATTTTCATGCATACTTGCTATTCATTTCGGCAACTTTTCAGCGTATTCATAATCTGTAGTTTATTGAAATTATTTTTTGTAACTAATCGTTCAGCAACGAAAAAAAATGCAGCCGATAAACCACAGGTTAGTTAAATTTATCTATTTTATAGATTGCTGCTGTTCTATATGACCAACTTTGGGGTTGTTTTTTTTTGGATTCAACATATTTTTAAAATTAAAATAAAATTACCAAAACATTTTCACGACAGGCGTAAAAACGCAATGTATTTATTTCCCAAAATTTTAAATGTTCTTTGGAAGTTTATAGATAAAATGAGTCATCCGATTATTTTGTAACTGGCAAAAAGTATCATACATAATAATTTTGTGACTTATAATATCTTGCTTAAAAAGAAATAAAAGTAACTTCTTGAATTTCCCATTTTTGGTGAGGTCTAACCTCCCTGACAAACTGTCACTGGAAAATAATGGTGGGGAAAATTTTGGCTGGTCTCACAACAGCAAATGGAAAAAAACCTCAAAGTAACTATCTAAAAAGTATTATTAAAATGAAAGACTAAGTGTTTTGTCGATGATTATTTTTTTTTGTTCTATGTGCAGACGCGAAGCAACGGAAACCGAACGATATATCGTCGTGCCAGTAATTCCGAAGTAAGTAGTTAACGTAGAAGGGCGATACGAGTTGTTCGGTTGGCGTCGTCGTTCGTTGTCAGCGTTGGAGGGAAATTTGGCGAGCAACTGTCTAATCGTCCTTTGTCATCTGATGATCGTTGCCGATGGTGGGGACTGCAATCGAGTGACCCAAATGGCCGATGTTCTTCAAGCGATGCAAATGGCGTCTTGTCTTGGAGGAACGCTGCATGAAGAAAATAAGCGTGAGATGTGTGACAATGGCTCAGTGCAACAATTCGCGAAGTTATAAACAATTTTATCTATTTCATCAAAAGTTTAATTGACTTTGATCGCGAGTGACTAACCATTGGAACAACCAGTCATGAACAGCTTTAAAAACTGAGATGGAATCAACAAAAACTGAATCGCTACAAATGTTATGATGTGCGTTCAAATTGTGAAAATTGAACTATCCATGCTGGTCGTCGCTCTAGAAGTCAACAATCGTACAGCTGAACAGGTAAGGTTGTCAATTATTTATTTTTAACTAACATCAGGTGTTCACTGATTAAAAATATGAATTTGTGTTTACCAAATCTATTTTACAAAAAGAAATGTGATTTAATACATATGTAAAATTTTAATGGACCAAGTGAATCAAGATACTTAGTTAGTTCATTCACATTTATTTGGTTTTTGGTAAAATTGGATTTTTTGGCACTCGCCTCTTTTTTCAACGCCTGCTTGGATTCGTAGTCCATCTTCGCCAGCGCAGTAGACACCCATCCCGGTACATCCGGGATCAAGTAGGCCAGAATTATTTTCACGAACAAAATGAAGTGCTGAAAAGAAGATTGCAATGTATGAACGTAAAATACTCTAAAAAATATTGATTCCCCCCCCCCGGCTCGATGACGAAAGAGGGTTCTGTGGGTTCAATTGTTTGCCCCTTACTTCGACGGCAACGAACAGTAGAATCCAGGCGACCGGCGTGAAGGAGGAGAATCGGCCCTTCAGTTCCGGTGACATGGCCAGCAGAGCGCAGTTGGTGATGACTGCAATGGCGCCCATCAGTTCAAAGGCGATCTGAATGAGCAAACATGTTAAATTAGGTTTCCCGCCAATTTATTTCAAATATATTTTTTAAATCAGGAGCACTCCTCACCTGCCACGCTCCGATATTCTTGGCCGCCTTGGCTATTGGTCGTTGCATCGCCTTGCACAGTTTAAAGGCGTCCGCGCGGATCTCTAGAACATTGTTGACCACCGCCCAGAAGGCGGCCAGCGGAAAGACGGACGAGAAGAGAAAGACGTAACCGAATTGGATGAACATTTCCAAGTAGTCGTCGTAGGTTCCCTGAAATTCAGAAATATATTGATAGGCAGTATTGACTTCAACTGTACTGGAAGTGTATTTGATATTACAGAAATGTCTTGTACCACCACTTAGATATAGAAATCTTTTGAAATAATGAATGTGGTTGAAGAAAAATGGATTTTTCTTGGCCAGTCACGTACCTCGTATGGGTCCATGTTGCTCTCGGCGATGCCCTGTCGCACCTGCGGGTCGTCAATGTCTAGCTCCTCGACCACGCTGGACTCTCGCACGAACGGTTCACCGTCGTCCACCCTCAGGTGGCGCTGCGAGGCGTACACGGCCTTGTTGGCGCGCTTCTTGGTCTCCATCTTTTGCGAGAGATCCGTGTGCCACTTGGTGTACCATTGCAGCAGCACGAACGGCATGAGGGCCTCTTGGAAGTGGTTGATGGCTTGCTGGATGATCAGCATCACGGCCACTTGCTTCAAAAACATAGCACCACACGTATACTTGGGTTATGTTATTGAATGCCCTGCACACTAGCTAGTAAACTAGTGTTAAGAACTAATCTGTAAAAAGGTTAACTTCTACGGTTTTTTTATATATAAAAAAAAGCTCAGCCTTTTTTTAATAATACAACGTTGCATTTCTTTAAACAAATTCGCCTACCGAAGTTAGGTTTTATAAATCTACCTTCACTGTATTAGGAATTTTATTTTATTTTCGTTCGAGTGAAAATGTGCCGCTGTATAATTACTTCCGGGGTGTATAATTACTGCTCATATATTCGAGTTTGTACTTAAAATAGTTCATGGTATCTATCGATAGGGAACAAGGAATGAATTTTGTATTAATTTTTTCCCAATTACCGATTGAAGCATGGCCAAGTCTTGTATGTAGAACGCAATGTAAAACAGCGACATGAAGTTATTTACAAACTCGAACTGAAATGGAAGAAAAATAAGAGTAGACCGGCAACATCAGTAATGACTCGGTAAGGACGAGGTTGACGTTTTCTTCTGCCTTTTTGAGATTTCCGTCAAATGACGCATATTATAAATAGAGAAAGGTTCAAATTACACACACGTGGCTTTATACACATGCAGTGTTAGTCGGTGGCATCACTCGGACTTGTGTTATGTTCCTTTTTTTCGGTGGTTTTGGGGGTTCTACGGTTTTTGTTTCGTTACCAAGACGAGCTTCACGATGCGATGGTTCTCGAATTGACTTTGCGTACGGTGGTTTTCTGTAAGCATTCGTTAAATACAAAACCGACGTTTTCTCAATTTTGTTGTCAAATATGTTAGCTTAATTGTAACCAGAAAGTAATTTGAAAAGTAATTGAACTCACCCCATTCGGTGAGGAAGGTTGCCAGCTTCTTGTATAATCCGCTGACCACCCAAACGATGGCCGCGTAGATGCTGCTGGGCAAGTACGTGAGCAACGACGCCCCCACACGATCAGTCATCCAGTCCTCGGCCCAGAACGAGACCAGCATAACCAGGAAGGCCAAAGTCAGGCATAGAAACACGATCGGGAACGATACTCCGTACGTCTGTTGGACAAAGTTGTTCAATATCACTTCGGAGTTGTTACAAGATAACAAATAATACCATGTCCCCCAACTTCGATTTAAGTGATTCAGCCCATCTCCTCCAGGAGCAACTGACCTTGGCCAAGGTCTTCCATTTGGGATAGTAGGGCTCGTGGCGTCCGGTCACCGGGCTCAGTTTCATCTCGCCGCAGTAAGCTGGCCGCGGCTCCTTGAGGGATTCGGTGCGCACTGTGCCCCAGGTGTAGGCCAGGCCGTTGCAGTGGCGCTTCCACGCCTCCAGGAACAGGGTGACCCACACCAGATTGAAGAAGGCCAGCAACGTGAAGCCGTGGCGGTCGGACAGCAGGAACTGCACGATGCCCACCACTGAGGGCAACACCAGTGCGATCGTGTAGAAACCGAGGAAGGCGAAGTAGGTGGCCACTGCCTCGCCGAAGTAATTGCGAATGTCGTCTGATGGATGAAAAAATATAATTCGAATGAAAATTCAATGGTTCAACTATCCGACACCTATTTTGTTTCATCTCAATTCTACTCACCTATGGGCTGTTTACTGAACATTGCCCAGTACCAGCGCTGACCGAGACTCTCTAGAACGTCGGCTTCGTGTAACGGGAATACTTGGCTGATGATTTCCTCCACTTGACACTGGACAACTTAATTTAGAAAATACACATTTATTACCCAGGGTTACGTAATTTGTTATATTTCTATTATTATAACTTTAATTACAACACTTACAGATGGGTTGTCCCTTGTATAATGGCACTTGTGGATACCCGGGCAGAGATTCGTCACCGGTTAGGGCTCGAAGGTTTTCTAATTCGTGAATAACTATTAAAAATTGAAGAAAATCGCCAAAATCAAGTACTGATCGACTCATTTTTTATCACTGAGTTTCATGATGCTCTGATATTTGGAGATATTCAAAATTATTTTCAAGCTTACCAATGCGTTGCTTTTCGGTTGTGGACAACAAAGTCGCGGTGGTAATCCCTATAAGAATCAATGACATTTTAATTTTCTGGAACTGAAATTGGGGGAATTGAAATATAATTATGTTGGAGGTAACTCTCTACAAGTAGAGTAACAAATTATATAGAAGAAAATATTTCTCGAGCACAAAACGAAATTTATAAGTAAGACAGGAGCGTATGTTAAATATTTCAGACCCTCGGCTAGGAACAGTTCCAAGTCGTTTAAGTTGAACTCGCGCAGGAGGCCAGAGCGATCCAGTTTCTTGATTTCCATCAATTCGGCGGCCTCGAGTAACCGCAGTGTTGGAGCAGAAATGTGCAACATTGTTCCCTATGGAAATTGTCGAGACAGGATCATGTTAAGTGTTACCGGACTAAGAGCGATTCAAATTATAGTCGACACTGAGTCATAACTCATTTCAAATGACGAAACCCCCGATTAGAGAATAGAAATTGTTGAAGGTGTGCATGTTCTTTTAACTGTCTCTATACGACTTATTATAATTTTTATTGGCGTGGTAGCATCTGAAAATTGTATATAAGGATAGTCTTTTATTATTTTATCTACTGATGTGATACGAAGGTAGACATATGAATTATGAAAATTTATGAAATATTGATTTGAAATCCTTAGATTTAAGGATTTGTTCAGTCAGAATAAATGCAATATATATATACAAGTTGTATATTATTGTATTATATTGTATTTTATTTAGTTTTTGACTTTGGCCAGGTGTGCATTTACATACCTTTTCCTTCTGCGGAGGCAACGTCCTCACAATCAGTTCGGCTCCGCCTTTTGAGCGCTTGGTGCGAATTCTTTTGATGAGCCATTCGACGGTGTCCGGGTTCGCCTTCTGATGGAACTCGACCACCAGCAGGGATCGAACGCTCTGATTGGTCGGATCTGACCAGCGTGGACCGCCGATGTCGTTTTCAAATGACGCCATCTTGAGCTGGACCTTTAAATGCTAAATCGATATAAGCAAGGTCAAGATTAAACTCGTAGGAACTTGATGTTCACGGCTCTCTTTTTTCTTGTCAATCAATATAATCAATATAAAATTTGAAGTTAATATTGAGAATGAGGTATCGTATGTAGCTACGACTCCCTCACTAAAATAGAATCAATTATTCATAAAACTTTTTTGATCAAGTCTAGAAAGAAATCAATATTTTATTGATTTCTGATAAAGGTAAACCTCCATAACCAGAATTATTATAATCGTGTTTAAGACATTTGTTAATATCTTTCTTTACCTCTCACTTTTTAAAGTAGATTAACATGAATGTTTCTTATATTAATGGCAGTTTAGCTATATATATATTCACATATTAATGGAATTAGAAATGTACTTTCACTTTTTTTAAATCGCTAAATATATCTTTTTCTCTGCTTGATTAAATTTAAAAAATCCATCTATTATTGTGATTACCAATGCGATATGTCAATGTGAATTGACAGATCATTTTTATTTTCTTTTGTGAATGAATTAACATAAATACAAAAGTTGGTGCTATTTGTTTTTTCAAATGTATGGACCCAGACGATTCTGTTAAAAACTTATCACTTCTATAAATAACCAGATTAAATATTTTACAATCTGAAATTAAGTCTTAAATCTGGAGTAAATGATTTGCTAGAATTTCAAGGTTTTTCTCAATATTCAATTTGGCTACCTTCGATTCTCAAACGCTCTAGTTTTCAAGAAAATGGCTACGCATCTTACAAATGCGTTTTCTTCGTGTAGCGCATTTGAGAACGACGGCGAAAGAATGCGTAGGTAAAAAAAAGATGAAAATAATTTTGGCGCACATCAAAATCACAAATCAGCTTCCCTACCTTTACGGAAGTCAAAAAAACGGCTATCCGATTACGAAGAAGCCGCTTTTGGGCTCATAGCACAGGACATTGGCCACACGGAAGTTAACATAAATCCACTAATCATTTATTGGTGGCGCTGAAGCACAAAGGTCGACCGTCAATTATTTGAGGGGGTGGTGACGGAGTTAGTGGGCCCCCTTAAGTGGTGGTGATGGTATCCCCCGGGCCCTGTGGAGGGATCCCCGTCGCTCAGCACCCAAATATACTCTCGCCTCTTGTGCGCAACCCACCGACTAAGCCACGATTCAGAACTTCCAAAATCCGTTTCCCCCCTCCTCCCCGGAACTCTTTAGAATGTGATTCCTAGCATGCTCTCCTAGTTTTTCTTTTCGAACGGAAAGTACACAAAAAGGTCTATTTCCGTTACAGGATTTTTTTTCGAACGGTTTAGCGAAGGAGGTCCCCTTCCAGATAAGTTTTGGCAGGCGCCGCCAGACGGCAGTACAATTCTATGCGGTTTCTATGACGAAATTCGCGCTGGCCGCTGTTACAGTTCTGTCTCAAGATGGCGGCCACTTTCCGACGTTTGTGGTTACGTCATTGGGGGCTGTGATGCTAATTCGGTGATGTGTTCCTTTTTACCAGACAGCATCTTTGCCGGCAAACGAAAATCGAAGGGGGCTACACTTGTTGGCGTTCTTGCGATTTCTTGGTGGGGGAGAGCGCGAACGAACGGAACTGTTGTGAGCAACGGAAGCTTACTGGGAAATGAGAAAAATGTCTAGGGTAGAAAGCTGATGGTATGGACGATCCTTCGACGACCATAGTGGAGTTCTTTCCAAGCATCTAGTCCTTAATCCAAGGTGCTCGAAGGAAATTGATTTCTTGATTGAAACGAACTCTTCGATTCGATGAAATTGGTTGATGTAATTTGCATTCGTATAATAATTATGAATTTATTAAACTATTTATGTATTACTTGCAAAAGCATATAATTGCATTTTAAATAATTAAAAATTTCCAAAAAGAATGTTATAATTTGTAGACAACAGATTACAGTATATTTAGAGAAGAATAGAATTTCATAGGTGAATCTCTAGAGCCATTGAATTTGTTAAATATTGGTTTGACATGAGTGAATCTGTTGTATGAAATCAAAAATCTTAAACTAAATAAAGTTAATTGTTGGAGCTGTTGAGGAATCGATTATATTTTGATGTCCACATGAAACTCCGAATTTCGCTCTAACTATTCATCTCTTCGTTAAAGCGATGCCACGGATTTGGCGGTTGTCTTTACTTGGCTTGTTGCGGCGTTTACGGCAGTCGTCACGGTGTGCGCCCAAGTCGACAATTGGGAGATTATTTTTAGACACCCTTCGAATCAAAAAAGGAAGGAATTCTGACCTAGGTTTTCACTCGCTGTGCACCGTGTGAACTACGCGTATGTGGCGCCTTCGGGCGGACGAACTGGCTGCTGCGATTCTCATTTCAATATATATAATTAAACTTGGTGTACAAATACACTTCATTTTTTAAAAGTTATCGGGAATGTTCCAGATTACTAAGTAGCTGGTTTTTTTTTCAAACTTACCGAAGCGTCTAGATTTTCTAAAGTCAAGACAAAACAGAATTTGACTTGTCTTTCTATAAAATTCTATAACCAATCTAGTCTCGTCTTGGCTGGTCAAGACAACATACAGTAACGTTTTACTAGATCTAAGTAAGACGAGAAGTAAGACGAGAAGGGACAAATGAAGTGAAAGTGTCTTTTCAAATGTTAGAATACAGATCACGAATTATTTTTTTAGTCATATGTTTATTTTCCAGACTCATTCCCTGAATCTGCTGGCACTGAGGGCGCGTTTAGACACTCACTGTATTTATTTCATCTCGCTGTGTGTCCAGTGCTGTGAATAATTGGCTGCACCTTACCAAATAAAATGTTGGCAACAGTACATACACGGCGACGATACTGCAGGCGAGCTGTTAAGAGGTGATTTCCAGTGTATAAGGGGCAGCAAACTTTGAAATGTCTCCATTCGGGTCACTGAATGACCGCTTGATCATAAAACGTTTTTAACCAATCAGGGATAACATTGGAAGTTTATTTGCGCTATGACTTTTACATGAATGCTACAATAATACAAGTATGTCATTAGATCGCGTTGGAGAACCTGAAAAAAAAATTTTTTTGTATCAAAATTATATTTTGGTTTAAGGAAATTTTGAAACAATTATATTTTCTTCCTTCAAAAGGTCATTAAACCTTTCTCGCAATGCAATTTGTACTAACGATCTGCGCACAATGCGAACTCTTCCCATTGGTCACTTCAATTTTGGACCGCCAATTCCTTGCCATTCGACTGCCATGCAGCGTCAATATAGAACGCAACGGTGGCCTCACCTAGGATATTTTGTCACCAGCCGCCACTGTTTGTATTGGTTTCTACAGCTGTTGGGGAGGGGGAAGATCCCTGTCAGCTTTCACGAATTTTGCTTACGTCATTTGACGCAAAAACATTGTTAGCTACACGCATATGTGCAAGTATATTCGTTTTAATCTGTAGTCATTGAAGGTCAACTTGATCATAAATTACATCAGCTGACGCATCACATTTGCATTCTGGTTTAATTATTTTCTTTATTTTGCTGCTTATTTATTTCTCCTTACTGATTATTTCGTACGCGTTCCCACGTTTTCGTCACTTCCAGAACAATGGACGATCTGCTTGATCGCTAGATGGCGTATTTCTTATCTTTGTTTTATCTCCTCTGCGATTTATTGTCACATCGCAACACCTAAATGATTTAGTTCATAAAATAGTCGAAATAAATCGAAATGCTCTTCATAGACGCAATCATTATCGCTTCCATGGCTCCTGTAATTTTTGGCAACCGATACGAAAAAATATTGGGATAGGTTATATATTGGACGTCATATATAGTTTGGTTTGATATTGTGCTGAATGTACCATTCTTTAAGTGTGAATTATTCATTGTTTAAAAATAATTCATTGTTTTTAAAAAAAATCCGTTAGACTAAATTTTCTGATCACCAAATTCTCAATCAAATTATTCATTTTAGAATGCTAATCGGTTAAACCGGTATTTATGGATCTCTTATCACGCGAATGGCTGGCATTGTTTGTTGATTAGCTAGCACGGCACCTAGTTCTAGGAAAAAACGAGCAATATATTTTATATTTTTCGTTGATTCTGTCAGTAGCAGATATGGAAGTAGGGTTTAGTTCTGTGCTCCCCGTACAGTTATTGAGGCTGTTATCAGCTGTATATCAGCATTAAATCATTACCCTCCCGTCACCCCGAGAGATTTTACTATGTCCTAACTATCGTGTCACCAATCACAGTCGAGCATTTTGAGGCAGCGCACCACCGTGGTTAGTTGGTTCTTGCTCGCGCTGCTTTTATTCACTGTCGATTTGAGACGTTTCCTCACCAACATTAAAAATTTTAAACTCGTCGGGAACGCCCTCGGATTTTTTCTTCTTGGTAAGAGCTTTCAAATAATATTTCATCAAATAAAATGTGCGAGCATCACGAACGTCATGAACGAGCATCACTGGCAAACGTTTAGTGACTCATCTTTGAATGAGACACGCGATTGACAATTGGTCATAAGGTTTTTAAATGTATTTAGTGTTCTTCTTTTCGTCATTCAATCGTTTAGTCAAATGACGAGCCGTCACAGAAGCTGCCATTAATGTACTCTTAGTCGTTAACCATTTTATTTATCCTTTCGAGATCCCTAATTCATATATATTTTTGGTAATAACTTTTTTTAAAATTTCATTCTCTTGATTCCCCACTTAAGTTTTGCTTCGTCGAGATGGTAGTCATTGTTTAAAATTTTTTATCGTAACCAGAACTCTGGTTTTTCCTTTCCACTCCTGAAACCCTGACACACAAAAGGTTAGGCTTTTTTTGATTTGACAAGATGGCTGCTGGCGCCGCTCCTGCCCCTGTTCCTGGCCCTGTTCCTGCTCAGGGCCCCAACGACCAGGCCCGTCCCAACCGCATGCAAGAATTGGTGCGCGTGGTGATGGATCGACTGGGCGTCGATCCCAGCTCCGTGATTGGCCGACTGCGGTTGATCAACGTTCGATTCGCCGTCTTCTTCCGGTGCGAGCGCTGCAGGAAGAACTGGACGTCCGCCTGGGGCTGGTTCACCGTGGATTTCCGTCAGCAGCGCATCAAGCGGCGCTGGAGGCAGGGCTGCAACGGCTGCGGCGACAAGTGCAGACCGATGATCAGAGACATGGAAGCTTTCGCCGATTTCGCGGTAGCCAGGTGAACAAAGTGTGGCCTTTCGGATGACATTTCTGAGAACTTGCAGGTTGAGTATGATCTCTCAAAACCAACCATTTTTTTTTGTCGCACTTGGTTATAGGTACATCGAATTGAGGGATAGGGATCCAAACGCGCCGCCCCCTCCTCGTAGAGAACCTCGAGTGGCGGGACAACCTCCTCATCTGAAAGAACTTTGCGAAAAGTGTGAATATGGACGGTTCAAGTGCTGGTTGCCTAGGAACGCGCAGGATCAAGCCTGACGTCATTTTTGTATGTTGTTTATCAAATGTCCGGCCATATTGATGACGATCACGTTGATTGTTATTTGAAACGTTAAATCGTGCAATAACGATATTTGGTTTCGAAATTGGAATTTTCATTGCAGTTAAGATGAAAAATGCAGGCGGAATTGCAATGGCAAATGCGATTTCAGCAAATTTGTTACACCTGCTTTACATTTATCACTCTGCCTATAAATGTGCTAACCATAACAAATGTCGGATTTTTAAACTGCTATTTTTATATGTTATATGCGTTTACGTTCCAATTCCATATCCTCTTCAATTTCAATATTTAAAAAAGTCACGGAAGCGTTAACAGACATTCCAATTTCTTGACTTTGAAAGCAAGACCAGATTAGAATATTAAATGCAAATTTTGTTCCCTGTCGGAGCAGTTATTTTCGTGCCAAATAACAGCGAAATGCTCAGAGAACTTCATACAATCAATCCGTAATAGCGTCATCATACGAAAAATATCATTTGAACGCGTTTTGCTACAATCCTACAATATGATATTTAAGAGAATATTTTTTACATTTTAACTACCGACTGACATCGTCTGTATAACGACGTACCCAACGGGTATTTCATGTTGATGTCCATGTTTCACATTTGATAAATATGTCAATTTTTATATTAATAAATACTATTGTTGCACATATTCTTTTGTTATTTTGCGTTCAAGTTTGAAATTATAACAAAATTAACAGTAAAAATGCAATATCTTTAAATTTGGATAGTTTACACTTTTAAAATATGTTTCATTTTAAACAGGAATACGCCTGTTACAAACAGCTATTGCCTCTTCATTTTGCGAACGTCCCTAGCCTAAATAGGCAATTAAAGCTCCCTTTTGTTAGGAGTCCTACAGAAATCAAATGCCACCGTTTTCGCGAATTTCGCAATACGATATTCTCGTAAACTTAACACCATCGTTAATTAACATTGTGTTAGAAGCCAATAGGGGTTGAGCCACCGACATTGGCAGGGATATTTGCTGCTGCTAGAGCGTTCGCCAGTTTATTGGACACTCCGAATTATGTTTTGCCCAAGAAAAACGATGCCATTATTAAATTAACTCTCACTTTCGTAGCGAAATATATCTCTAATTTGTCAAAAAAGAAAAACGGAAGAGATACTTTTACGTTATTCAATAAAGTTCAAAACCAATGGGGGGGGACAACACAGAACCGTGTTGTCCCTCGTCCCATTCAACGTATAGACGTCAATGTGGTTCTCGTTGTCGTCCTAATGCGATATTTTCGCAAACCTAACCACACAAATGACCTTCTCATTGCGCTAGGGGTCATCTAGGTTCCGTGGGAACGTTTTTTGCTGGAGTCATTTTTTAACAATCCAGTTCAGTAATCGATGCCCGAAAATGAGATTTCTAAAATCCTGAAACTTTTCTAATTTAGTCTTCGAGATTTCAAAATGTGTGACTTCTGAAATATTCTTTTGACAATTCTTTTATGCTAAGAAACTGAAAATCTAAATTCCATAGTTGATGTTTTGGCGCCTATGGCAGGGCGTACAACTTTGCCGCCAGATGGCGAAACAACACAGCGCGCATGAACGTGACCTCAATTAGGAGTCCAACATCAACCGAATCTCGAATCTCAACACTGTTCTACGGTTCACGAACGGACTTGATTCACGCGCCCATGTGTGCGACTGTCAGCCTCCTCGCAAAGTGGAATTGGCGGGGAACTTTCCCGAGTCATTTTTATTGCCAACTTGTTGATTGTGTGTCACCAGAAGAGTTTCGTGATTGGATTTTCGGAAAAGTTGATGAGCAATTGCTGAACTTCGGACTTGATTAATTCGGGAGAATTACGAAGTCAGAGATTGTTGCCATAGATATTGTCTATTCGCCGCTGTTCTGTCGGATTTGGAAGGAACTTTTTCTATTCTGTCGCCAGTAAACCAGATCGGGGTGTTTCCGAAAGAGTGACGTTGACTGACGTAGGCCTACGTGTGTAGTTGCCTCCCGTTGTCGAGTTCGGTTTTTTGTTTCACGGTAGGTTGGTTCAACTTGGTTGATCAATTAGTTTGTTTGGTCATTTTCTTGTCATGTCATTGATACAGTAATGGTCAAAATTAACCACAAAATAGGGTGCTCAAGGTTTTTTCGCGCCATAATTTCTTAGTTCTTGGGTTCGAACCTAGTCCGTTTTGTTTTTGTGTCTAGCCAAGAGCAGTGCTAGATGAACGACGAACATCTCACCATATTTTAAATACTGCGAATTTCTAAATTATCGTCTATCGTTTGCCATTTCTGCTCAATACACGACTAAATTATCAAAATGAAATGATATTCCATTCGTATATGACATTCCATCGTAACCGGAATCGTTTACCGGTAGAAAACGTGTTGAGTCAGGTTGTGGTAGCTAGTCATGTGTGACAAATCTACATTTGTCAATGCTTTTTCCTTTGTGTGGGCTCAGAATTCGCTAAGAAAATATAACTTCAGGCTCGCTATCTGCGTTTAGGCCTAGTAATGATTGCCGATTTCTTTATTTTTAATTACGATCTCTAGTCTTATCACTCAAGCGGAATGTGATATCGGTTATTCAAAATGATTTTTTGACTAGCATGTCCTGGTTAGTTACCCATAAGCAGCCCCGGATGAGGCCTTTGGCGGGGTCGAACGACCAGTTAAGGACAAAGGGGTGGTCCTATCCTAACAGTATCGGTCCTTGGACTAAGACTCGTTAAGGCTATTTCACGGTCGAAACACTGGGGAAATGGCAGTTTAAGTAATGAGTCACAACGACAATGCAGCTCCTCAACTATTTTAGTATGCCCCGTTCTTCTACACCTAGTAGGAGCCTGTCTCACAATTTCTCCAATTTTGGCATTACAATCCCCCTTCAGAATACGAGCCAGAAGTCAAATAAATATTGGTCGCCTTTCTAAGATCTAACGATTCCCATTCCAATATTAACAATTTGATTTGCCATGTACGAGTACCTAGCGTCACTCTAGTGCAGACAACTCGTTTGGAAACAAATTTTGCCCCTCCTCACCCGAACTCTGTCTAACCTTTCCGAAAGTTCATAAGTTGCTCTAGCAGATTGGCTTCATGAATTTTAGAATAAAATTCGCATGAATAATGTGATTGAGAAAGTGAACAAGATTTTATATTAATAATTGGGAAATCAAAAGTTGGCGACAAAACATATTTCATTAATTTTCTTTTGTATATCTTGTGTATTTTTAATACTTAATTTGCATATTTATTGGTTCTTTCCACTGTAAATGAGTATATTGTATTTTTAATACCAGCCACTTACAATGCGATACTGTCTATACTACAAATTGTAGAATTCTTTCCACAGCGAATATTTAATCTCATTATTAAATTATCACTTTCGAAGTTGTTTGCATACTCCTGCATGCGGGACGTCTTTACATGCGGGACAATTGTGAACGAGCAATTATATCGATGGTGGAGAGCTCTTTGATGCGATCATGTGTTATGTTGACATTTGGGAAACATGTTGCGTAGTGGTTGGCGTGCTTGCCTTCTTCTATGCCCGTGTCGCTGATTTGAACCAGGCCAACACTTTTACGCCTTTCGTAATGGAAGTAAATCGTGCATTGTGCCGCGATACGCCTTAAAGATCTCTACTTCAGTGATTAAGTCACACCTAGGATAGGCAAAATTACCATGTCACAATAATAAATAAATACTGTGTGCGCGCGACTCAACACGCATACAATCAGTCACGGTCCGTGAACAATTGAAGAAACTAAAACTCCAATAATCACTTTCTGGTCCGCAATAACGGTTTTGGGAGAAACCACCCCTCCCTTATGAGTGTGGCTTACAGGTGCGGGGACAAATGTGGTCGTCCAAAATGAAAATGATCATTCATACAGATAGCCTGTGTTTAAACCGAAAAGGGAAACTGGAAGGTAGCAACAAGAGCAGAGGTCGCAATCACACGGACTTTATGCGACTAATAATACTAAATGTTTCTACCTCTCAGTAAAAACAAAGGCTATCGGGATCAACTGCCATTTCCATTTTGGACGAACACATTTTTCTAGCACTTGCAAATGCCTACTAATAAGGGAGATGTTCGTTCTGTCTCTCAAAAACGTTTTTGCAGACCAGAGATCGAAGTCAATTTGCGAGGATAAGTAGGATATTTCTAGCGTTTTGCTCGGCGGTGTCCCAACATCTAATTTTTAAGCTCTATGCACAGTGCTTTTACCTAGTTAGTATGCGCTAGCTCAGAGCCGTCTGCCATTACCATTTATGTTTGATTGAATTGCATGCAATTTGATTCCAGCGAGACGCTGTCACTCAAGTTTTGCAGGACTTTAACCAGAGTCCACACAATGGAAAGTCAAATAGAAGTAGAGCTAAAACAGAGGTTCATGCCGAGAAGAGGGATGGCGTTGTATCGCGCGCATCTGCGTATTTCTTCATTGTCAAACAAGTTAAATTAATTGCGATTTTTTTCGAGGATTAGGACGCATAACACAAAGTAGATTAACAACAAAGGAACATGAATCGAGTGATGGTTTGGCAGCGCCTTGAAATAACCATATAAGAAAAATATGTGAAGTCGACGATGTTTATGTTTAAGCATAGGAGAACAAACACTGGACAGAGCCGTGGAAAATCGACGACGAGCAGCTGGCCATAAATAAATATATAATAAACTGTATTTTGTGAAACGTACATTGAAAGACATCACCCTTTACATTCGTTGACCATAACCCATTAATTATAAAAAAAATTGATAACTAAGGTAAAGGGTGATGTCTAATGCACGTTTCACAAAATACGGTTAATTTTTATTTTTATTTATGTAACCTTACCAGATCGTTGATTTTCCACGGTTCTGTCCAGTGTTTGTTCTCTTATGCAAAGTAGATTGATTGGTTTAACTAACGTTTAAAAAGTTCATGGATCTGCTATACATATGTTGGTTGTCTATGTCTTTCAGTTAGTTAGTTTATTAGCGGCAAAAATATGTTTTATCCTATCGATTATAAAATTTGAATATCAATCCACCGTGTCAAGATATGTCACGATTCGCGCCTGTGCATTTACATTCTGCGCCCCTCACATTTTAATTTTTTCCAAATATTGTTTTTCTTTCAATAACTAGACATGGCTCGAACTAATACATCTTGGTGCAATGAGGTAATCGCCGCCGTCATGGAGGACTTCCAAATTGCACCCTCAGATATTTCTAAAAAGAAGCGATTCCAGACTGTCCACGGTTCGGGTTACTTCCGCTGCACCGGCAAGGAGGACCAGTGCGTAAACTCTTGGGCCTCACATTGGGTATGGTTGACCCTGGATCTGCAACAGCAGCGAGTCAGCTATCGCTTCAAGCAGAGGTGCACCAAATGCAAGAAACCCAGGGCCTGCTATTTCAATCAGCCAGCCTTGGAGGACATGGTCGAGTTGGCTTGCCAACGGTTAGTATGTTATCCTTAAGTTACAGCCGTTGCAAACACTACAAACTTAGGGCGCCAGTAGGACGAGCAAAATTTGATTCAAAACCAAAAGATTATTTGTTTATTAGTGCATGCAACATTGGAGCATTTTTATTCGAGACATACTGAGGAAAATGATTTAAGATTTCTTGACATCAGAAAATTAAATACGTCATACAATTTTAAAACCAATGTTTACCAAATGAACCGCATGAAAATGTTCAGATTTGTTAATAACTGAAAACATTTTAAAGCACATTGAAAATGTACTTGCGTTGTTAGGCGTTTGTGTTGGTTTACCCAATTTTTTTGCGGTTTTAGTTTTCTTAATCAATTTATTTATTTAAAATTATTTTATTTACAGTAGCTAAAATGCGTTCGTTAGATTTGAAATTTTAGACTATCATAATTGCAATTTCAATTTTGGGTTACAGTTCGATTCCCGGCGCTGGCTCTCGATTATTCGATCCCAGGGTACTGGTGAAAATGTGCCCCTCACAGTGACTAAGCACCAAGAGGGGTACAGAAACTCCTGTTGTGATTTACAAAAATAGAATGCTTCACTTAACTCAAGCTTGCGAAAAGGATTTTTCATTTCGAAGAGACTTCTGTCGTTAATATCGGTAATAACGATAAAATATTATTCAACAACACTATTTAAATCTATCATTACTTCGTATTTATTTATTTTTACGAAGTATTTAAATCTTATCATTACTTCGTATTTATTTATTTTTAATTTCATTAATTGATACCATGTTTTCTATCAGCTATACTCTAATGCTTTTAATTGCTTGTCCTTAAAGTACCCAGGTTGTCAACTATTTTCGTTATTGTAAATTTATTCTTTATACGATTGGTATGTGTATCTGAATTAGGTTTTCCTTTTAGCTATACGTATTCAGAACGTCCGCCTTCATTTTTGAAGCGTAAGTAATTTGTTGCTGTTCTATGTTTTGTATGACCGTTCGCCTTAATTCATTTCAGGTTTTTGCATATCCGTGACGACCGCAAGAAGTTGACTGCAGTCAGGAAAAAGAAGATTCCTCACCCAAAAGAGTTGTGCGAGAAATGCTGTTATGGCAATGCAAAGTGTTGGGAACGAAAACAGAAATCTTCCAACAGCAATGATAGCAAAGCACAAAAAAAGCAAAGCAAAGCACCAAAGACTGTCGGATCCGACAGAAACTCAAACAAAGAGAATGCCACACCAGTTCAACAGCAAATGGCTCAGACTCGTGACAAAGGCCAGGGAGATGGTGCTGACCATAAACATGTCTCGCCTGACGACAAAAGCAAAATACTAGGTCTGAAATCTACAGTTTCACCCAACCAGGCTGGGGCCAGCATGACCGACGTCACTCTGGCGACGTCGAAAAAAAAGAAGAAAAAATCAAAAAAGAAGAAAGTGGCCAAGTCTAATCAGGTGGAAGGTTTGGAATCTGCGACCGCTGAAACTGGACCCGTTGCCGGTGTGAGCCAGGTTGGGGGCAGCGTCATTGCCGAGACAACCGACGTCACTCTGATGGCGTCGAAAAAAAAGAAGAAAAAATCAAAAAAGAAGGTGGCCAAGTCTAATCAGACAGAGGGTTTGGAATCTGTGACCGCGGAAACTGGATCCGTAGCTACTACCATCCAGGAGGGATCTGAGAATCCACTGTCTGCCGAGGATTCCAAGCCGATGAAGATGAATCGGCCCAAAAGGAAGCGCAAGCAGAAGAAGGCCGCTATAAGACTGATCAAGCTTGAGAAGAGAAGGGCCAAGCGGGCCGCGTTAGAAGCTGGCTCCACCGTTCAACTGAATTCCGAACCGAACGACGGTGACTCTGGGGTCAGCATTGGTATTGGTCAATCAGAAGTCTCTTCAATGGCGACCCCCGAGAAGACAGTGAAGGACGTCAGCGGCAAGGATGAATGCGATCCAGCACTGACTGTCTCTGATGACAAACCGGAACCGGATATTGTTGCCGAGGACGTCTTACCTAAGCCTGGGCTGGTTGTTGTCCAATCGGAAGTCTCTTCAATGGCGACCCCCGAGAAGACAGTGAAGGACGTCAGTATCAAGGGTGAATGCGATCCAGCACTGACTGTCTCTGATGACAAACCGGAACCGGATATTGTTGCCGAAGACGTCTTATCAAAGCCTGGGCTGGTTGTCGTCCAATCTGAAATCTCAGTGGCGACCCCCGAGAAGACAGTGAAGGACGTCAGCGGCAAGGATGAATGCGATCCAGCACTGACTGTCTCTGATGACAAACCGGAACCGGATATTGTTGCCGAGGACGTCTTACCTAAGCCTGGGCTGGTTGTTGTCCAATCTGAAATCTCAGTGGCGACCCCCGAGAAGACAGTGAAGGACGACGATGGCAAAGGTGTACGCGATCCAGTACAGACGGTCTCAGACGACAAACCGGAACCAGGTGTAGTTGCCGATGACGTCTCTGTCTGAACAGGTCATTGTCCAATCGGAAACCACAACGAACGAGCTATGAATCCCCAGTTGGGTATTCTGACGGCAGACAAGTTTTGATCAGTATGCAGTAGTCTTATTTTCGGTTGATCTTCATAGAGTGCAATTTCGTTAATGATGGCGCGTGAATTATATGTTGCAGATTGTATAGTCATTATTTAGTGCACTCGCTTGGTTTTTAAAATATTCAATCGAAATTAGATTAAGTAGCATTTTTCATGTTAAAATATAATCATTTATTTAATTTGCACAACTGTTTGTTAAACACGTGCATGATTTTGGTTTCTCGAACTGGAGAGTACATTCTGTTTGCCTCGCAAAGTATCTTACATATTCTAGCTCTACGTTTATCTTTTTACGTTTCCTGTTGCCAGTTTGCCTAATTTTTTATTCTGATTCTTGAAAGGCCGAAAGTTACTTGATTTGTTTGCATTATTGATTATAATGCGATTGACTTGATGATTGGTTTGCCTGTTCAATTTTGTATTCATATTGTTAAATTAGTTTTGTTCCGTTGGCGATGACTGCATTTTAATGCGGATCATTTAATAATCACTTAGATTTGATTAAGTTTAATGGAGATAACTAATTTTACGTTTTTTTTTTAATTTAGGAGATTAATTATTTTAGTTTGTTATTTTAAGAAAAGGAAGATCAAAAGAAGGGCTAATCAATCGAGAAGTCTACTCGTATCTGCATATCATTCTTTCACCTGACGCCGACGAAATGACCTATGTGTTTAAACGTGTTATGCATGATTTCACTTGGGTGCATTATCATTTCGGCTAGCAACGTTATAACGAATGACATAAAACTTTTTACAGTGTACTAACGTTAAGCGAACGTTACACAAATTTTTGATTTGTTTAAGAATCGTTCATAGTTCCATTTTTTATTTTTTTAAAAATTGTATTCTATTGTGTTGTAAGCTCACCTTATCATACCTGATATTTTTGTGTATGATTAGATTATATTTGTATGACACACTTGGTAGGCAGTGGGTCATAAAATATGCTTTCCAGATTTCTTTTTTAATTTTGGATATATTATCCCTACAGATACGGTTTCAATTATCATTTTGGAACAGTTCGGTTCTTGGTCTTGATAATTTGAAAATAATTCTGTTTATAGTAATCTGTTGTATATCGAATTGTTGATGCAGTACAGTACATTGTTCAAAACTAATAATGGGTGACTCTTGGTAAAATTTCTTTAGAATTTGTCTGTTGGAAACTCCATCAAGTCTTGGATACCATATTTGCAAACAGTTTAAGATAGTAATTATTCAATAGATCACCTTTAAAACAGTCTAAAATTGATATCTGTAACCCTGGCATTGACTCGCTTGATAATTGTTGGGACAAACTCTGCGTTTCATTATTTCTTTCAAGTTTGAAAACGCTAGTTTTGAATTACAGCAGTCATTTAGTGCATTTATTTTTTAAAGTACGGGTTGAATGAATCCTGAAAATCTTTTTCAGACTTATCTCTAGCTGCACTTGCCCAGCTAAGTATAACTCGACTGTGTTTGACATTGAATTACATGTGGACGTTTGGGTGGCTCTGCCCAATTACAGGCGGATTACATAAATTTAATATTAACGAATACGGAGAACTAACTACGCGCCCGCTTGACATGAAAGTGTTGTTGCAAGTTTGTTTTTCTTCGTCGCAGCGCCTTTGAAGGACAAACGAATCAGCGGAGTACATTAGAGCATGCGGAAATAGTTTATTTAATAATTCGTTTTTTATTATTTTGACACAACCGAACGGATGTGCCTGAAATTAAATTCTTGATGAGGCGCTCGCGACCTTAGCAAAAAAATGTTTTTGGGTCGTTTACAAAATAGTTACGCAAGAAATAATCTTGACTGACTTGTTTACAAATGTGAACAAACGTTCATCTTGTTAGGAAACTTTAGGGGGTGAAAATGGCTAAATTCTATGAGATTTAAATTATTATATTTCATAAAAGAGAATTAAAAATTAATTGGTGTGGGTATCGTTAAATCAATGACACGGTTGAAGGGCTACTATCGAAGATTTATGAACAACGATTATGCAGTCTGAATCGTATCAGCGGTGGAAATACTGTTGCGCCCATTTTCAAATTATTTTATTCGGTGAATAAATTAGCGAAATTTCAATATTGAATGATTGACGAATACGGCAAAAAATTCAAATATTTTGCGCTTCGGGTATCAATTTGGTTGGTTGGTTGGCACAGGGTCATGTAAAATTTAAATTTGATACGCTATAAACGTTAAACGTTTCTTCAATTTAAGGCTCTTAATTTCCAACGAAATTATAAAATAAGAAGCTAATAAGAAAAAGATCGACTATAGAAACTTTTCTAAAGTCGCCTATAGGTTCCTCGGAAACTAAACATGAAGACGTCGGAAGTATCTAAAAAAAAAATTCTTTATCTTGTGACAACGCGACCTTCGATTGGTTGATTACCGCAATGTAATGCTCGAAATAAATATTGGTATATGGTGTCTGGGTTACAAACTTGGAACTAAAAATAAAGTGTGGCCATCACTGATGTACCCCATCAACCAATTAAGAAAAATAAAGTAACTGCGAGAAGGACGTACGTCCGCGCTTGGCATTTACAGTCAAACAAAATACTTAATTTTTGGAATTTGCAGGGGCAATCGGTTGCCTCCTTACGTTACATGCGTGCGTGCAAAATTATGAATGAATGCGCGATTAATTCTGAACGAGGTCCGGGTGGCCAATCTGGTAATTGGATAGAAGTGGCAAACAAAAATTTGCGGTCCTCCCTTATATTAAAACAAAATTGGGGCAGTGGAGCGAGCAAGCGCCCAATTGCCCAATTTAATGCTCGGTCACAAGCTAAGTGTTTTGTTAAAACAATTGATTTGACCAGACATCAGCACGTACATGCAGCTGCGGAATATGAACGCTTAATTTAAATAACTTTCAAATTATTCGTTTTTGCCGAAAGATGATTGATGAAAGGGTGCTTGGTGTGAAGAATATCTCATTAAGTTGCCCCCAAAGCAAATCACAAAAAATTAAATCAGTTTGGTTTGTACAACGCGTGACATTTCGGGTTTTCCATTTACTATTGGTTTCATACACAGTATTCAAATATTATACCCTAGTTGCTCTGACAAGCATACTTTACTCAAGCGTCCGTGTTATGCAATGGCTCTAGGTGGTATTTGGTCAGGGCGAAACATACGCACACGTGAAGTAGATTTTGGTTAGTGGTGTTGGTTCTCCAACTTCTCTTTTGGACCCCCAGCTTCTAGCGTTTGTACTTGAAATCACTAGATTTAAAGCAAAAGTTTAAAAAAAATTGCGCACATTTTATTTAATCTTTCTATAATTTATTAAACGTCGGCGTTTAAAATTGGCACATAAAAAAACCCCAGGTGCCAACTTGAAAATTTTGCTAAAAGCTACCTAACAAAGG
Organism: Mycogona germanica; assembly: GCA_034698785.1. Classification (NCBI taxonomy): domain Eukaryota; kingdom Metazoa; phylum Arthropoda; class Diplopoda; order Chordeumatida; family Chordeumatidae; genus Mycogona; species Mycogona germanica. Next base: position 2,729 of record JAQGBY010000665.1, on the reverse strand, counting down.
AATCTTTAACATCCCGATGTACGATTCGTCGTAACCCAGTTGATTTAGCGACTGACTGGTTTCGGCGGTCCCGGGTTCGATTCCCGGCGCGGGCTCTCGAAAAATTTCGATCCCGGGGTCCTGGTCGTTCCCCCTCGCACAGTGCCTAAGCACCATGAGGGGGACGTAACGCCTGTAGTGCGATCGACTACAGTTGATTGGTAAAAAAAAATATCATTCAGGTACGGGTCATGATTTTACTTCTATATTTGCAAAGAGTGTGAAGGTGAATTTGTCCCAGTTTCACGAACGCTTACAGTGAAGCTAGGGTATTGCAGATCTTGTCTAGTGCTCGGAATTGCCACCATGGTGCGCCACGTTCGCCACGACAGCGCTCGTACGCTCTATCTCGCCATCTCATCCGTCGCGCTCCACTAGCGCAACACGCATGTTCACGTAGTGGCGCGCGGAGAGAGCGAATTTCCGCTCAGCAAAAAAGTGACTGGGCCATTCATGTTGATGATTCATTCTGCATCCACTCGCCAGTCTCGCTCTGCTCTCCGAGAAAGCGAGAGTTCTTTTTCTCTTCCCCCGGCTCCCGTGTGTTAACAAATCTGCGGTCTTCCAAGCTGCGTTTGCAGGTGTTTTTATTATTTGTTTTATTTACATTCGCGAATAAAGGTGGGCGTCGTTTTTGATCGGTCAGAAAAATACCAGCGCCTGATCGCGGCGACGCATCCTCAACTCAACAGCGGACCCCAGAGGTGATCGAATTTGGAAGAAATTTCGCGCCCCCACTACACTGTATCCATCAGCCTTGCCCGCGCTGTCTGGCAAATGTCATTTTCATCGAGCGGTTGAACCGGAGTGTCGACTGGCGGCGTTTTTCAATTGATCCCGCGCGTCCTTTGAAAAAGTGAACGGGTTCTCGTGCGCGCCGCTCTATTTACGGACGCGTCTCTTTTAACCATCAGCGGGATACATCTAGGCCGCCAATTTGTAAGCGCGTTTAAGATCGCAATTGCACTCACATGTGTGATTTGTACGAATCTTGTCTTATGAATATCTGGTGAATCGAGAGACCTGCATTTATGAGTGTAGGCTTTCTTTCTCACCTAACAAATCGTCTCGCATCAATTATTTAAAGGTAAGAAAAACGCTTCTATATATTTTTTAAGTGTACCAGTGAGGGCTTTAAACGTACACAGCCTTGATAGTGCGGAGAATTAACTATTTTTGTTTGTTGTCAGTTCGCTCAAAAAGTACTGTATGTGCCGTATTTTTTTCTTCAGTATGCGAATTGTTTAATGTTATCCAATTGAGGATGATTATTTTTTTCAACCGATTCATTCGTCTATCTCGAAATTAGAAAGTGTGTCAGAATAGGAAGTTGGCAGAACAATACGAGCATTAGAGCATGCTCATTCTTTTGTTGGCTATTTCTGTAAGCGCATGCAAAACACGCTTCGTATGGTTTATAGGCGCGAATATTTTTTTCCCCTACTCTCTTCCACCTTGTTCCATCAATTGCCGTGATAGTGCCTCTATTGTTCCGTGGAGAGTTCCGTTGTACACTAGTAAGTGCGATGTGGTAGCATCATCTTTGTAGTTAAGGATGGCAGGCATGGATTGCTCGCCTTTTTAGAAGAACGGAAAACTATCCTCTAGACCCCTCTACAATGGTTGCTAACTCACCGAAGACGTGCGATTGTGGTTGTTGAGCTGCTGGGAAGAGTGGGATTGGGCTTTAAAATGTTGGAATGGAACGACGAAAAACAACGAATTTAATGGCAGGAAGTTAATCCAATTAGGAGGAGCAAGTCGGCCGCCATCTTGTTTTTAAATGTGTAACTTAACATTGGCAAGAGCTGAAAAGAAATAAAACTAGAGCAGAGAAATTGGGCTTGGAAATGTTGGAATGGAACTACAAAAAACAAAAGATTTAATGGCAGGAAGTTTATTAAATTATGATGCTAAAATTTGGGGAAACGAGAAACAAGTCAGCCGTTATCTTGTTTTTAAAATGTGTAAATCAAAATTGGCAATAACTAAAAAGAAATAAACCAGAACAGAGATGTGATTGGGCTTGAAAATGTTGGAATGGAACAACAAAAAAACAAAAGATTTAATATTAGGCAGGTGGTTTATTAAATTGTGATGTTAACATTTTGGAATACGAGAAACAAGCCAGCCGTTATCTTATTTTTAAAATGTGTAAATCAAAATTGGCAAGAAGTAAAGAGGAATTAAAAACAAAACAGGAGCGTGTTTGTCATATTTTCGTATACAATATAGTATATTGAATATATATATTTTTTTGGCAAATCGAATTCATTGTTTCTCTTATTTTTTATCCTGAAAAACAAAAAATGGATGAGTCAATTTAAAAAAAATCCAAATGCGATTTGTTGTAATCGTTATAAATTCCAAATGCGATTTGTTGTAATCGTTATAAATTCCAAATGCGATTTGTTGTAATCGTTTTAATATTGTACTCTAACCCTCAATAAGATATTATTATTATTTCATAATTATATTTTATTAACTCTCATGTTTTAATATTCGTTGTGCATTCCAAATGCGATTTGTTGTAATCGTTGTAATGTAACAGTTAATCTACCTGCGAACAGATGTGCTCGCTTTTAGGGTTTGCCCAGGGCGCGCCGCCAACCACCAAATTCCCAGGCGAACATTAAATCTCCGTAGCCCACCTTATCTCCGAAATTCCATCCTCCCATATTTCAGTCGAG
>JAQGBY010000664.1:0-39423 GCA_034698785.1 Mycogona germanica | reverse complement strand
TTGGCTTTTGTAACGTTTCCCTTTGGTTTCAAACTTTAAAAAATGGCGTCTCCACATCAAAAGAATGACGTCGTCGAATTCACGAGATAAAGTCAGGCACGTGAACACATCAGTTACTTCACATTTAACGTTTGCGTTTATCGCGTGCCATCGTTTAAACGTAAAATAACCGGTTAATTGAAACAATTAATTTTTTATTTCATTGGTGGTTACTATAAACCCAGGCAAAGCTGGGAACCCCTCTTGTTTGGTCATTAAGAGACGCCATTTTTTAATATTCCGGTGTGGTGATGGCGACAGGTAAAACTTCAACTGCTCATATCTCAAGAAAGACGCAAAATAGAGACCTCGAGGGAGTTGAGCTAGCCTTGACATTTATGGAACTGTATCCAATTTCATTGTCCCTCTTCGCGCCATTGGTGAGTTTCCGTGTGAGTGACTGAAGTAAGCGTTAATTTAGTTCACAATATTCCGTGTACATACCGTGTACGAGTATGAATGTGTATCTCGTATTTCAATTGAGTTTTGCCGCACCCCCGCCTCTCATCGAATACCAGTTTTGTAAGGAGGCAAGTTTCGGTCCTCGCTTCGTCAAACAAACGCCGTCCGTCCCCCTTTTTTTCCAAACGCAGCCCGGCGGCGAATCAAGTATTTGAACGCCTCAAATTGTGTTCTCGCCTCCATCTCCAGGATCCATCCCAACATCTCTCTATTTTCTTCTTCTTCGCCTCTCCGCAAAGACAGTATTTGTCGTCGCATAACTGGATCTCTTCCAATCGACTGGCTTCGACAATTTTCTTCTTCTTCATCTCTCCTCCGTCCGAGCGCGCATCCAACGAGCAGCTACTAAAGCGAGACTAAGGAAGAGACCCCCCGGGATATATTCATCATTTTTTTTTACATTCACAGCCTCCTCCTCCTCCTCCTTCCCAGTCCCAGATCCCGCGAGACCCGCCATTGCGTTCGAACGAATTTCTCGTCCTGTCGAATTCGCTCGTCTCTCATTCTTGCTGCTGCTGCTGCTGTTGCTGCTTGGTGGCGCTCGCCTCGCCCTGGTGGTGGTGGTGGTGGTGGTGGTGGTGGTGGTGGTGTGGGGGGGGGGAGAGATCACGTGCCAAACGGGATGAGAGACTGTCTCTTTCGTTTCCTGTACACACTGTGATGTGTTCACGCGCGCGCCACTTGTGGGGGGGGGAGGAGGGGAGAGTGCGGCCCCCGGGGTGGTTGAGACAAGAGCAGCACACACGTCGTGGAATTTAATATTTTCGACTGTTGGTGCGGGTGATGTGGCGGTGAGTGTGGGTGGGTTGGGTGGGAGAATTGTCCCGCGGGCCAACCGAGCTCTCGCATCACCATCTTTTGGGCCGAAGGTGGGTGTTGGGGTGGCAGGGAAATTGGGGATGGGGGTGGTGGTGTCTCCCAGCCGAGAGCGACTGGATAAAGTTTGTCTTCTCTTACTTATCAGCGCACCGCCGATTCTCTCTTCCTCCTCCCCACCCCCATCTATTCTTTCCAGGTTCTTCCCCTTTTCCTCTTCATTCCACTCTGACAATTCCATATCGTCCATCCGTTTAGCTAACATTTAACTTTTCACTCGCTTCTCAAATATAAAGACGAGAGTCTTACATTGGCTGAGCTCGAACGGTTCGCGCGTCTCGTACAGGGTGCCTCGCCAGTTGTCGCGTCGATGAAGCCAACTGAATATCTAAATACATGCGTCTAGTTCAGATGGACGCTGCGGTGGACAACTATCCACATTCAAAGTGACGCTCTCGTTTCCATACGTCATCGGCTCGAGTGAACCTAACGTCAGATTACGCTTATTTCGGATTCAAGTTTAAAACCAAGAAAGAAAAGGAGTTGCCAACTCGGACGTCGTCGTTTTCCCTGGGGTTTGCCCCTTGCATCGGAGCCTAAAATTTGAATTATCTTACATTTTTGGTGCTGGCCCCGATTCGAGCGAATTGACAAACTCGTTACGACACGACTCGAATATAAAATTGACCTTTCAGAAATAGCTTTTTAAAAATATTCTCGTTCCATTGAAATGCTTCTTGAAGCTATTACACGGCAGTAGTATCTTAGAACGGACAAATTGTTTATTCGTTGTATGTTCCCTGAATACGGAACGACCCCGCTCAAATTTTCTATTCTGTTTCCTCTTTGGTCGAATGCCGGTGGTTGTTGGGTTGTTGGGTGGTGGTGGAGGGGCTCGAGGGGAAATTCACGTCCGGCGGCGGAGCGCAGAGAGGTCTCACTGTTGTTGGTGCTGTTCTTCGACTCTCTCGTGAAAGATGCGCATCTTGGTATGGTGGGGGCGGGTGGTGGTGGTGGTGGTGGACATGTGGCCGGCGGTGGGGGTGGTGGGGGAGGAGGAGGAGGGCGATGGTCACCCATCTTCCATCTCGCCAATATCTCACGCGCGGTGACCTCTCTCTCCCTTTCTACGTTTCACTGGACATTTTTCATTTCGTCCATTTGTTGGTGCTGAAAAGGGAAGCAATGGGTTTTGGGTCTGCGTTTGGGTGTATGGGTGTATTGCAGTGACGTAGCAATCGGGTCACCCACGGGTGGGTGCTTGGTTCAGGTCACTGCAGGGTTTTCATTTGTAAATATTAATACTGCTTCCTCCATTAATTATATCCAGGAGTTCACCTTCCTCATCCCATTCATTGACAAATTCTCGGTAAGAATAGGAGTAGTGTTCAAGAGCTGTACTCGCTCTTCTATGAATATAAAAGTTTCTAAATATTTTTTCTCTTCCATCTTGTTCCTTCCTTTACAGCCGTGACTACGACGAGATCAATTTTTTATACTAGCTTTGACGTTCAGCGAAGTTAATTTGGAAGCTACCAGGGTGACCCCTGGCAGGGTCGTCACTGGGATGGCGGATGCGAGCCCTCACGATGTGACGTCATCCTGTACCTAAGTCTCGCAGATCGGAATGAGGTCGACCGGCAGCCATTTTAATCGTACTCGTGGTGATGGACACATCAACGGCCTTTGTTTCGCCTCCTCCCACAACAATGTGTTCAGGATGGCTGGGTGGTGGGAAGGGAGGGGGGGCGGCCTAGCGGAAATGAAAGAATTAACTCCGACGCGCGCGCCCTCAGGTGGCGATGGGGTGCGTCGCGAAGACAGACGCGACCCGATACAGTGATGCCATGTGGGTTGTGGTGATGACGGAGAGGTGACAAAAACGGATCCTCTGGTTGATGCGGAATGGAAGACGCGGGTTGCGTTTTCAAATCAAATCGATCTCTGCACAGAACCAGTTAATTAAAGCAAAATGGCAGATGATTAATTACATGGATTTCAAAAATGACTAAAATGGGAAACGCAAGAAGGAACTGTCGAAAAATGCATGCTTTCAAACGAGGTTGTTTCGTGTGACGTCACCCTCCATCCTCTCTCTCTCTAACCTCCTCCTCCTCCTCCTCCTCCTCCTCGCCACCCCCCACGCTTTCCCCAGTACAGGTATTTTTGACGAACGCGTTTTCGAATTAAATTTGCGGCGGAAACGCGCGCATCTGATGGAATTGGCGTTTCCACGTGCTCATCTCTCTCTCTACCTTCTTCCTTCTCGCCCCCCCCCCCGCCCTACATGCACGTGCGCCTCTTCAGCCAATAGATTCGCTCCAATTGTGACGTTGTTCCGTGTTTTTGTCCCCCCCCCATCTACCTCCTCCACCCATCCACATGTATATAGGAACGCCGCCTCGATTCCCGCGCGCCGAATCGTGCGAACGGTGGCGCCACCTGTACTCTCATCTCCATTCCAAACTGTACGTGGAGATTGTACGTCGCATTGTTACAGGCTGTGAGTTGGTTTATCCGAGGGGAAATGTGGGAGGGAAGGTGAGGAGGTGGATCCAGTCTCTCTGTTTGTCAATACGCGGAAGATTTCTCAGGGGACGACACTCGCTGCGGGAGGCGACAATGAATTCACCGAAATTGGGTTTGTGTTCGCGCTCGACTCGCTGTGTACAAGGTGGGTGGCTGGGGGGGGGATGAAAAAGAGGGGGTTGAAACGAGGAAGGCCGGTGATGACAACGCCAGTGCTCTTTGCTCAAGTTCCACCATTACTCCGTACACTCATTTTTGTTTTGTTTTGCACGAAACTACTCGATATATTTTAATCAATCATAAAACAAATGAGTAAGTTTAACTTTTAAAAAAAGATGAGTTTTGACTACCGGAGCAGCGCTACCTCAAAGTCATCCACCTTCATCCAGTGTCTATTTGTTTCCCCCGCTGTCATCCGGCACTCCTATACTATTGCAACCCCTCCCTCCGGCAACAGCCAATGCAGTGTCGACCTCCCCGTCACATTCCGTCGTCGTCGTCGTCGTCGCCGAGTCTCTCTCTTTGGGCGCGTGTGACGAGCCAGTCGTCTTAACCGAGTTAATAACATTTTCGTTCGAGTGTGAAGTGCAGGCGCGCGCGCGGCACGTGCGCGACGGCGCGTGCTCTAATGCGATTCGACGCTGTCCACACGCGTTTGTGTCTGGCGCGCTTCGACGAGCACGTGCACGTCCCCTCCCCTTCCCCCCTTTCCCCGCGGCCACCGAGCCCACTGACTGAGCGGGAGGAGAGCGGCTCTTTTCGCTCCGGAGCGCTTCGTCTCCTTTCGAGATGCTACGGCTCGACTGAAACGCCGATCTCGTCTCGACCGATCGGTGATCTTTCTAGGTCTCGAGTCTGGAGTCGGGACGAAATCGGTCTTGGCGACCGTTTACATTGCGGAGTATAAAATGTAGACTCGATTGAAAGTGAAACGCACCCATCTCCAGCACCCGTTTCAATTTCTCGAGCACATTTGAGGTGTCGCAAATATGTAGGTGACACCGGGGAATGTTATCGTGCAGGCAATTGTGAATTTTGACGCGTCAGATCGTGGAGTGCGGATTTTAATAATTCACAATTTCATCTCGACATTTATGATGGGTGAACTACCATTCGAGAACGAACGGTGTTTTGTCGTCCTAGCCCGGACTCGCCTCACTCGTTTCGATGTGAAAACGCACCCTGAGCAACTATGCTTTGGATTAAATATGGATGGCCAGTGCAACTATGACATTAGGACATCCGCCTGGTCACCTTGGTTGGTCCTCCGCTAAAAAGTAGAACAAATCTCGCCTCGATTCAAATTTGCGCCAGTCACTCGCTCTGTTTTGTTCGCGAGGAACCAACGCGAAAAATATTTATCAGATTCTGGTTCAGGCTGATTCTATCGTAGCGATCGCCATCTGGCGGTGATCGCTGGCCGCGTGTGGTCCGTCACCAGCACTATCTCGCTTCACTTCCGCTCACCCGCGTCTGGTCCATCACTATCTAGGCACTATGTAGTATGCACTTTTTAAGCGTACTTACTTCAGCCGCTCCCAATCAGAAGGATTTTTATTTTTTGTTGTCTTTGGAGCATTTAACGGTCGCGTGGCGATCTCTGCGTAGGGGGAACCAGTCGGCCACATGTACAACCACAACACGTGTTCCAATAATAGTTTATTTTTTCTTTTATACTTTTAGACTGCAGTATTCAAATGCTCGTAATGCACTTTTCATTTATTGTCGAATGAACCAGAGAACCCGAGCCGGAAATCAAACCCGAAACCCCTAGCACCAGTAGTCGGTTTGTCAACCAATGATGGGTCGTGGTTTAGTCGAGTCATTTCAACTAGGTGTTTTTCATTTAAATATCACTGTACAATTGCTGCACAGTTAATCTGATCCGAGCCCATCGCGCTTTCTCTCCGTTGCTCTTCCAGTTCGCGAAATTCTGAATTTCCTGGAAAAGATAAGACGCTACTGGAGCAGGAGATAAAAAAAAAAGAATGCTCGCCAATTACCGGAATAGTTCATGTTTCTCTCTGCTTTCGCTAGTGGCCTCTGAAAAAATGAAACGAATAAAGTCCCGTTCTGAAATTGTGTATCGACATGTGCAATGTGATGCCGAGCAACCGTTATTCCTGGATACAGTCAGTAGAAAGCGAATTAGTCTAATTGGATCGCGGTTTGAAAGCCGACTCCAAAACCGGGGTCTCACTCACTCGATCGTTCAACATTATCGAGCGTTTGGTGTCATTTCAACGATCGTCTGTCGTCGGGAGATAATCACGACAGGAGGTTCAATTCGGAACATCGGGTTACATTTAGTTTTAAATAGAAAAAAGACAAAACGCTGGACCAGCATCCTACTCTAATAAACAAATCATGTATTTGGGCGAGCAACAACCATTTTTCCGACTCATCTAATCGGATTTCAGCCTCATTTTAAATTTTCGATGAACTTTACAAGTGCACTCGCTATTTTCAGCGATTGGACATTTTTACATTTATTTTATTGCGTCAATTTTATTTGATTCGAGACATGAGTAGAGTGAGTCAGTGAGTGCAGCGCTGTCTAGTGACGGAGCCCGTTCGATAAACGGATTCCTGCGGGTTCGACGACACGTTATTGATACGAGTGAATTAGGGTGAGCGAATCTGCGCCAAGCATCACGAGTCTCTCTCATTTAAACTCGCGATACAGCTGGACCCAATTCGAGTTCTCGCTAGTCGATAATTGTTGTGCAAAATAGTCTTCCGATGATGGGATACGTCAAGGTATTTGCCTCTGACGTCTAGCATCTTTTTCACTCTCTCGCTCTTCTTCCCCCCTCTCTTTTTAAATGGTTCTTTATTTTTTTGCACTTGATGCCACCCCCTGTAATGGTCCTCCCGTCAGCTGCCGGCTTTCGGGTGAATCGAAACGTGAGGTCGGCGTCGAGCGCGGGGAGATGTTATCTGGCCACACTGGAGCGATGCTCGCCATATCCCCGCACAAATAGACAGAGTCTGTAGAGTGGGAAACGAGCGCTAGACGCTTTCACATTGGCTCCATGCTCGGGCTCCTGTCGACACCAAATTTATGCCAACATCAAATTGATGACGCTCCCGCGGTCGATTCCCGGTGAGTCTACAGGCTCACTCGTTCCAATTCCCGACGATATAATTTTAACGAGGCACCATCCTTGAGCAGCGACGTTCACCTGGTCTCTCACCTTTACCTATTTGACCTTTGTCGTTTGAGTTCGGGTCGCTCGACTCGGCTCGACTCTGTTCAGATGTTTCCGTGTAAAAGGATGAAACATACGTCGCTGCTCGGTCGCGTTCGCCATTTCGCCGACCCAGTTTTGTAATCCGGCGATAACGCTCGGGTAACCGATATGTTCGCAATGTTTCTTATCTGTTGTTGTGGGAAATTCGTCCCACCGTCACCACCCCGTAATCTACCCCCCTGCCCCACCCCCACCCACCCACACACACTCGTCCCACTCTTGGTAAAGACGCCATTTGCAAGACGACTCCGCGTGTGCCATCTTAAAACCATCGCCTAAGATAGTGACTGGGGTGGGCTAGAAACTGGGATGACTGCTCGTGTACGACGCCGCCAGATAGAGCCACCGTCAATGGTATCGGCTGACAACAGTCTTCCTTCAATCCAGTTGGAGTTCTCTTCCTCCTCGCCGCCATTTGCCCAATTTCCATCCTCCCACTTTCGCCTCCAACTGGAATTGATCTCTCTGTCGAACGCGTTTGCAAAAACAAGAAACGAGAAGAAACAGCGAATCAACTTAATTTGGGGGTGGAATGCGTGTTTTCAGGGAAGTGGGGTGGGGGCCAATGAAACGAAACGCGATAAGGATTTTCGATATGTGCTTTTTTTGGTCCTCCTCCCACCCCCCGACCTGCGCCCCCCCCCCCGCCCTCTTCCTACACTCGCTGGCTAATGGGGACGGGATTCGCTCGTTTGACCTTTCCTAGTCGATCGTGACTAAATAAATTCGGGATCAATTTCGAGCGCCACAAATAGAAGCCAGACAAAAAATGAGCCACTCGTCAAACGCGCTCCACGCTCGACACGAGTTAACAACGGAGCGCATAAATTGGCAACCCTGTCGAAATATTGCCATTCCGCGACGTCACAGTTGAGCTGGCCTTGGGTTGGGGGGTGGTCGAGTAGGAGTGGGGGTGGGAAGGTGTAGGTGGGGGCGGGCGGCGAACTCACTTGACCGCCGCTCGATCGTGGATCCGCTCGCTCTCCGGCATAAGCCGACAGTCAATTATGTCGGACGCAGTTGCCGGCCCCGGGTGCCGCCTCCTCCCCATCTAATCCCCTCCGGCGTCAGGGCCGCGTCCGCCTTAATCCCCGGATCATTGTCGGAGCGAACGCTTCGTAGAGTACACACGCGCCCCTTCTTCTTACGCTTTGGGAGACCTCGTCTTGCCTCAACATGCCGCATCTTAATATTGATACACATCTTATTTATTATTGAGAACTCGAGAATGCCTTCTTCCTGGATTTAAGATTGACCGTTAATGACTGAATTTAGTGGAAATAAAACCAATAAGATTGTGTTTTTACTAACGGGTCAGACTTTTTTTTAAAAATTCGCTTCTCGTTCTCTTCAACGGAGGAATTTTCCATTCAGAAATCCCAATCTCATTATTGGCATCCTCTCTCTCTGAGCTCCTGGCCGATGGAGGCGCTGTCATCGACTTCGTACTCGTCCGTTCAGTAATTCCTGGGGTTGGATAGGAAAACGGTTCGATGGAGTTTTTCCATCCACCACCAATCTTGGTCCACTTTTTTGCTCGTCTTTGGCGGCAGCTCCATTTTTCTTTTGTGCGCTCCTTCCCACTCCACATTCCCATTCTTAAACTCTGTTGTCCTTTCTGGGCTCACTTTTTTCGCCATCAACCACGCCACTAGTACTACTGGTCCTGCTCGGTTGGAGGTAGGCCTAGGCCTGGGGGGCTAGCCGTAACAGGGCCTGCGAAGAGAGAGAGAGAGAGAGAGAGAGAGCTTAGAGCCTTCGACTCGGCACACAAGAGAGCTGTTATTTTTACAAGATTGCTTTCAGATTGGTCTCCCGGATTTCTTCCAACACCATCCTACACATACAGTGTACTTTTATACTACACCGGCCGCTCCCAAAATCCCCAAAAGAAACCATTATCACCCCCACCCCTCCCCGTCCTCCTTCACCCTTACTCGTCAGCCCACTTTCCACACTCGGCTAAGAGAGAGAGTGTTTCGCTTTTATTTGTTCAGCTCCAGCAAATTTCACATTCAGTCACTATCCCGAATGGATCCGGTAGATGGCGACACTGCTCCGAGTTTGCCATGCGACCACCACATGCATGCGCGCGATCGTAACTCGCCGCCGTCCATAGACTCGTGATTTTCTTTGTTCATTAAATTCAAATCTCATGAACGCAATATCTTTAAAATTTGACGTTTGCTGCGAAAGTTTTAAAATTTCCGACACTACAACCAGAATAAATGTTAGAGTGCTTACGTCACACCGCTGATGAGCAATCGAATCACAGTCTGGAATCGCCAATTTAGATATAAGATTTTCGCTATAGAACAATGCAGAGTGGCGCTTGTACAGTATTCCACACTATTCTCATTTTTAGATAAATTTGAGCAAATTAATCATCTTCAGTTTCGATGTCGGCATCCTCCCTAAACAATTGGCGTAGTTCAAGCGATTGGAGAAGATCGTCTCGCACGCGACCAAGATCCTCCGGTTTAAATGACGCTTTTGACATCTCATCTGCTCCGAGAGTCTTTGGCGGATTTCCTCTCCAGTTTTCACGACATAAGAGTGTGTTTTCTTAAGTTTTCTTCGAGTGGTTGTTTTAAGCCATCTCCGTTTCACGCACACTCCCTCTTTATATTTACTCGCAAAATCTTTATCGACGTCTTACAAAATGAAGCCATTGGGGAGGAGTCGATCATCGAATAGGATTTTCTCCTTTGGCCAATTCCAAGATGTTTGGGCCCGCGGCCGCTCAGCCGCATTTCTTATATCCTCGCGTCTTGTCTTTTCGTCTGCTCCTCTTTCTCGGAACTCATCTCGTCCGTCCGCGCAACTCATCTTCGTCACTTTTCTTTTTTTCTCAAAAAGAGACATTCGGGGGTTGCCGAAAATTGAAAAGCAAAACAGTCGCTCGACTCGACTCCGACGTTGCAATTCCGCTGATTGGATTTGCTCTCGCTCTCTGTGATCGCTGCCGGTGATTCGGAACACCATCGAGTCAACTCACTCACTCACTCACTCCTCCTAAGCTATTGCTTATACTCCACAAATGGAACAGACAAATATGAAATGGGAGAAGAGGGTAGTGGGGGAAAGGGGCTGTTTTTTTGTGCTCCCAGTTAAATATTTCACTTTTTACGCTGTTTCTCGCGAGACGAGAGAAATCAAATATTCTCTTCTCCGTCTTCCCATTTCTTACTTCTCACTCACTATCTCCTACTCACCCCACCCCCTAACCTCCCTCGTATCTATCTGGCGTGATGACTCAAAGTGCCAGTGTAAATTTCTCGAGGATATTTTCTTCTCGGTATTCTTTTCCTCGATATTAGACGAAATTCTAGAACTGTTTGGGGTCGTGCATTTTCATGGATGGTGGGAGAAAAAGAGGGGCTGGAGGAGAAGGAGGAGGGGATGGGGAGGGGTAATACGAACGAGCCAGATTATAACCGATGGCGATAAAATGTGGTTCTCGCCAAACCTAATTCGATTAGTGAGTGGTCGATGTTTTCGAATTGTCCGAGTGACCAGCGAAAGTCCGGAATCCTTAAAATAGAAATGATGATCACCCTTTAGACAATATTTGGGCTTACTTAAATGGGTGAGCCTAGTTTGGGTTAAGTGTCAGTGTCACTTTGTTCGAGCCGAACCCACACTGGATATTTTAAGGTATCCTGTACATTAATACTAGTATTTCTTAAGCAAAATAACATATCCATTGCACTTAGAACAGACGTAGGAATAAGACGTAGGAACGCTAGTAATGCGGGAAGCCCTCTTCAGGGGGAGCTTTTGAAGTGGTCATGCTTTGAACTTTTGAGCTTGGCGCACGACGAGCGTTCGTTCCCAAAATCACTAAAAAGAACTAGATACAATTTGAAATTTTCATCAAATTATTACAGTACCGGTAGTTAAGAGAATCCCCTAATAGCTAGAGATAACCAGAAAAAGGGTATCTTTAGTGAAACTCCAAAGGTAATTGTAATTTTAATTGTGTTGTCGCGCGCTCGGTCGATGATTGCTCCCCATTTGGTTGGTCACCTCGAAAGTGTGTTCTTGGAGGATGACGTCGTGTGGTGCTAGCAGTGACCCTCGTTGACCGTTAGCCTCGTCATTTGGTGAGGTTAATTCCCAACCCACCCCACTCCCCAACTGATCCCAGGATTTGGGCGTGACTAACTGCCGGCCCGGTCATTAGGGGAACCAACCCCACCAACTTCTGGCTGCTGTTGATCGTTGCTTTGACCGAGATACGGAGAGAGAGAGAGCACTCAGCCGCTCGTCCACCAAAACAATTTAATTGGGCAATCATATTGACTGCGGGTTCTGTGGTCACGCATTCGCCCTGACCCCCTCAACACACTCCTCACCAACTCCATTCGTATCCTCCCTCCCCATCCTCATATCCCTTCAGGTCATACCCCTTCAGGCGAGTCATGGCGAAATTGGGCTAAAAGAAAAGCCAACCAGCTCTAGCTAAACGAGGCTCCCTCAAATTTCTTAAAATTTATTTAAATTTAAGATCCCAACAATTTAATTACAATAAACCTGAAAATGCAGATTCAATCTCTGAATGATTCGGAATTGAAAATTGAGGGTGTGATGGGTTGAGGGGGTTGAGGGGGTTGAGGCGGAGGACTACTAATGCACTCGGTTGACTTGACCCCTCCCCCACCGCCACCCAATAATTGTCATCATCACGAGTCCTTCGCCTTCCGAATCCGGTCGATTTCTCAATTTGAATCACTTAACTTTCTAATCTGCTCGCCTTTTGTTGGGGATTAGTGTTGGTGGAATTGTGTGTTTGTGGAACGGATCTGAGTGCGTCCAGCTCAGGGAAACACTACTGGAGGGGAAGGAGATGGGGGTCTTTAGTAAAGGGTTCTGATGGGGGATGGTCGGTGCTGATTGGTCTTGGGAAGGAGTCGGGCTCTGCTATATCGCAATTTGGCGTCAATGGAGATTTGATTGTAATCTTGTTTCGCGATTCATCGCTATGGGGAGAGGAGAGGGCTGTGGGGGGGTCAAAGGTGTAGGTTGTGACGTCGGGGTCATTGCCACGGTTCACCTTGTTGATTTCGATCTGCGAGTTTTGGATGATTGGTTAAATGGGCTGATTGATGGGGTTAAAAGACGTGGAGAAGTTTTGTGGAATTGGTTTTGAAGTGTGACAGTAGAAGTTGTGCGTGTCCCGTGCACAACCCCCATTTTTATTTAGAATGAAGTCACGTCACCACTATTTCTAGTTTTGTTGTTTTCCGTTAGAGGGAGCTGCGAAAAGACTCATTTATCTAGATACAGTTAGGGATCATCATAGGAGACGAATCGAGCGCTACCTTTGTCGTTCGGACTGCCCGTTGGTTTTCAAATTAGAATCGGATGGGGAGGGGTGGGGTGAGTGGAACGTAATTATCTCACGTCGCGGGTTATCTCGTTTTAGTCAAAATATACCAGCGATATTCACTGGAGTTGAAATATGTTTTTAGAACAATCCTCGAATTAAAATCAAACTACTTATAAATTGATTTTGATGTTTATTTGTGGGATGTGTAGCTCGGTATTTAAAGGTATAAAATCATAGTATCACAGGGAAGGGAAGGTATTAAGAAAGGATGGCGGCGATAGTTAGTTAGAAGTTAGAAGGTTTGGGAGAGACCTCGTATAAAAAGATTAACTTCAGAAATACTCGACGAATTCCAGAATTGTTAACTGCTTGGGAGTTGGCGAAAACGAAACTGGTTAATTCGATGAGTTGGACGTGCTTGTGTAATTGTCGCTCGTCCATCACTCCAAAGTTGCGGCCAGCTTTTTAATATTGGGGCGGTGACCAATCGACATCCCCCCGATGTGGTGTGGAGTAGAGAGACGGAACTCCATGTGTGTCCATTCCATTGTAGGTGTTGCCAGGTGGCGCAAATGTTAACTGCCAGACGTCGATCGTGAGCGATTATCCGTTCGTGGCATTCAACTTAGAAATAACGAAACTTTCCAGCGACCACTCTCCTCCTCCTCCCCCTTAACCATTGCCTCCCACCGTCCAACTACCCGGAAAAAATTAGTCCTTCCTTCTACATGCACATAATGGCGCCACTTTCATACGTGTCGGCCAGATAGAAATCTGTTGGCACGAATGGTTGGGATCGAAGTTGGGCGTGGGGTTGTACTCGACTTCCTCGGACCCTCCATCCATTTGGGGATGTTCGTACAGAGCGAGCGAGAGAGTTACTACTATCCTTTCTAGTTGACCACTTAAGATTTCTTGTTTTTCCCAGTGAGGTCACGATAAATTATTGAGAAGGTCACCCAAGTACTCGAAGATATAACTGACACCGACTGACCAGGTAGACTATCGTCTCTACTGTTGTTTCGAATTCGATGTCCCTCACTCGGCGTCTCTCACTTTATTCGAGCCCGACTTCTCCCCGGTGAACAAATGCCATTTTTTTCGCCCAGAGTGCAATGTTTCTTAATGGCCACCAACTATATTGATTGAAGAAATCGTCATCGCCGGAGGGTCTGAGGAGGCGGATGAAGAGGAGGGGAGGGCATCAAGGGTGGAGGGTGGCGGCAGGGGTGCTGACAGAGATGGATTAGTACTAGGCTGGCGGAGGCGAGTTCGCTCCATTGAGCCCATCGTTTTTGGAAATTCCGTCGCACGCTGGGAGGTGGTGGTGGGGTGGTGGGGGCGGGGGCATGTATATCCCCCACCCAATTGAAATCCAAAGTTTCGTGTGCTCGTCCTTCGACACGCGCTACTTTGCAGCGGAGTGCACGCGTTCGGCGCATTGAACGCGCGCGACGAAACCTCCAAGCTCACGACCTGCTTGCTGCCATAGTAAATGGCCATGATGGTGGTGGTGGTGGTGGTGGTGGTTGGTGGTATGGTAGCGAAAACTGGCGGTTCATTCTGATGATTATTGTATTTAGTATTTTCGTGTGTTCGATGAGGGCTGGGTGCTCCGTGACACGCACCCAGCACCAGCACGCGATGCACCTCACTGCCTGACCTCTCAATAATTTGGAATAGAAGTGCTATACATTGGTCATTTCACATTGGAAAATACATTCCCTATATATACACTCTTTTGAAAGGCCAACTCCGTTTTGTTCGTGTCCTCCTTCGTGTTGGCCATCGCCAGCAGCTTTCGAATAATGTCCCTGTCATTCTTTTTTAGTGCCACTAGCGGCTCAACGGACTAAATTGCCCGTCGTTTGACCCGCAATAATTGGTGCCATCCCGGTGACACCAGCACACCCAACGCACACCCAACGCACACCCCTTGAGCACCTCACCCCCCCCCCATTCCACCACCACCACCACCTGCACCACCTCATGCGGAATAAGGTGTCATTTGATGGTCGATGATGTTGCGGGGGAGGAAGAGGGAATAAGGGGAATGAGGGGACGAGTTTATTAATCCTGCTCGGTGCGGGATATAGTCACTGTTATATGCATAACGGGCGTGACCAGTATTGCGTCGTCTCGCCCGGAACACCAACATCCAGACTCTGGTGGCCGGGAGCGGAGGGATGGAGGTACGCAATGGGATACTCGATGTCTTTTATATTGGACACCCATTACAATGGCAATCGTGCTTCCGGTCTCTCGCAAACTGGCTTGGTCACGTTTGCACGAAATGACAGACCACCTAAGTTTTCCCCAATTTCATTTTTTCTTAATAGCTGAAGGCTGAGGGCTCAATCAAACCTGGTGTTGTTTCGATGAGCAATAGTTGAGTTCATGTCCTACGTGTGCTGTCGTCATCGTTGCGGTCATCTCGGTCCGCAATCAGTGAGTTGGCAGCTTGGTCGTCGTGCTCACCAGCCCCCAGCCAATTACATTCGCTGAATGGGGGTGGGGAAGTGGGGAGGGGAGGGGGAGCCCAGGGCGTCAGGAGTAGTCGACGTTTAATGACGCGGCCAGCAGCTTTTACTCGATGCTAGCTAGTACCAGGGCCCGCGCACCACACACAATAAATGTCTTTATATTAACAGGCGTTCGCGCAATAATGTCGAGCGAGGGACCACCGGTGTCTCCGGGTTGGACGTGTCACGAGCGGAGACAGCGGCATCCTGTCAACATGAAAGACGTGGGTGGGAGACTGTGCACGATGGGCCGCTGTCGTCGCTCACTCGACACTCGCACCAGCCGCTGACAAACCGAAAATCAACAATATGTTGAGGCTCGAACATAAAAGCGAAATGAGATGGCGACGGTGTGACCATGGACATTACCCCATCTCCTCCTCCTCCTCCTCCCCTTTACCCCCCGCGGTGTTGATGGCCCAAACATGTTTCGGAACGGGGGAGGAGAGATGGGGACGCGTTGTAATCCTCGAGGATTAAAAATAGAGCCGAGACAATTGCTGGAAGCGAGGGTTCGCCAAATTGGGAACGGGTGAGACACTAGCGCCTCCCTGCGGCGTTTCTCTGCTCTTCTTTTGCCGTTTCGAATCCTAACTCTTCGACCCAATTGCTCAAAATAAAATACAAATTTTCGTAAAACTCACAGCTTGTATTTCTTTATTTTCGTACACATTTCAAAGTCAGTGCGCAGTCTTGCCTCGAATGTTGAAAGCACTTTTGAAATTCCGCAAATCTGCAATTCTTCCCCCGAACTCCTATTTCTAAGTTGGGACTGACTCGTAATAGTCCGTATTGTGGATGATTGACGAACGATGGCTCGATGACCTTCGTCGGAGCCACCACCACCACCGAGAATCGGTCGTCGTCTTCGCCCATCACATTTCCCGAATTCCACTAAAAACACGATATATTAGTCCATTTCCGGTGTCGACTCGCGTTTCTTTCCGGATCCGAACTCCAACTCGGCACTTAACGGAGGAGGAAAAAAGCGCGCATCGAGCGAACATTCTTTTGTCGGCAAATAAATTATTTGGTGGTGGCGTTCCGCATCCAGACCACCACCATCAACCACCACCACCACTCATAGACTCCGAGCAACCTAATCGCATTTTGTTAGAAACGAGTAGCAGACTGGATGGATAGAAGGTAATAGTGTTTGTCGTCTAGGCCTAGACCCCTTCCCCTAGTACGGCGTATCTTGTCGATTGATGCCGCGCACATGAAACACTTTTGGTCGGTAAACCGGACGATTGACATTTAAGGAGCGAGCATTTCATCCCCTCCAGTTAGGAGGCTCTCTCTCTAACCTGAAGACTAAAGATTAAGAAATGGCTGTGCGAATGTTCAGTCTGTTCAGCGAGCGTGGACGGATGGGCTTTCTTCCCTCCTTGACAGAGTGTAAAAGTTGTCGAGACACGAAGACCAACTATGTGGACACGCCCTTACCGAAGCAGGGGTTTTAGCTGGAAGCGCCCTATTTCTTATTAGGGCCCTGCATGAAGCGCTCAAAATGGGGTTTCTATTTTTTATTCGCTGCTGTTTCTAGGAAATTTTGCTTTTATCGTGTTGGGTTCTGTTTTTGTGGCGCACGGGCGACGGAAGTCCGTCGCAATTACCGGATGCCAGCCCAGAAATAAAAAAAGTGGCGCTCCAACTGCGTTTCTTATTGCTGCTGCTGTTGTAGGGCTTTTCACCCCAGCGCTCTTTTCTCGGTCTTGGAGCCAAACGAAACTCCTACCGAATATATTGCTCGTTTCAGTTGGAACACTTAACAGGAGTAGACTTACGAGTTGATATTTATCTCTCCTTTCATCATCCGTTTTGAAGTCAGCAGTTAAAGACACACGATGCGCTCCCATCATGTCTCGACAGCTCTTCCTTAAACTCATCCAATTTCTGTGCAGAAGTTTTCTTCTGCACATTCTGTAACGAAACTGCTAGTTCGAATAGGTGCGCACTTGTCTGTTTTTTTTTTAAATTAACGTCTCGAGTCATTTCTAGTCTTAGTTGAGGCGCAACGATGCAAAATAATCGAGTGTTGTCTCGAGTGATGACAGCGCCATAAAATAACTTGATATAGGCAAGTATATAGAATCGAACCCTGGACCTGTCGAACCACTCTAGTCCGAATCACTCCGACCGGAATCGCGAAGGATGTTGCGCTACAATAGAGTTTGGATGGAGACCGGATGGAAGAGGAATGTTGGCGGGGTCGCGCTCCTCTTTCCAATAGTGAGTTGACCCCCGAAGGGTCATGGCGACGGAACGTGGAATTTCGGTGGACACCCGGACCCCGCTGTCTGCTTTTATTTTTACCTGGAGGGGGGTTTGTTTATCATTGAACTGCTCGCATCCACGCCAGTCCATTCGGCTTTAAAGAAAAGAGAATTTCCGTTCCGAAATTGTTGAGCTACAGAATGCCAAATGGAAGGCCAAATGGAACGCGAAGACAGAGAGAGAGACGAGAAGGAAGAGAAGATCGAGCGACGAAAGAATGTCTAAACAAATGTGGTTTTTTTGGTCCACTTAGCCCACAATTGTTCCGTTTCTACATTGTCCCGCTTCAATTGAAAAGATTCTCTTCTACAAACAGGGAACGAATTAAAAACTTCCTTCATCTTTTCAACAACGATGACCAGACAAAATGTGTGCCGTCATTTGGCAATTGGTGTTAGCTAACTACGTCGCTGGAGTATTTAACGAAACAGAGTCTGACCGTGGCAGACGTCATTGCCCGATTGCCTGGCGACAACAATAGACTGGTGCGACAGCTACTGCTCTCTTCCGCCACCAGAGGGCAGCTCCCATTCCCACTCTACGTCGGTTCGACACCTCTCTTCCTCGTACGACCGTGGTTAGTACTATCGGGGAATTGAACCCGTGATCACGGCACCTTCCTCCCGACACAACCGATCGATGCATGTCGATACAAATCGATACACGATATCATGATGTTGTCGTTTCTGGTGGCCACTGCTTACTTGGTTACTTGGAGTTACTTACGAAACTCCGATATTTATTCTCCTTTCGAGTCGCGACACAACTGAGCCGGGTAAATGTAAAAAGAAAGAAGTCCCAGTTTCAGTTTCATTGCAGTGTCAACAGACGATTGACGGACGGACGAAATTCAGGAGTTCTCTCGAGAGTCCATCTCTCGAGGTCTGAATCAGACGCATCCGGTGGTGGGTGAATCGCGGGCCGCAGTCGTCGGGCGCCAAGGGCTGGATCCAGTCAGTTATTGATTTCGCACTTGGCTCCACTCGTAACTAATGTCTGGCCACTGGTCAGCTGTATCGTATGTCCAGCAGCAGCAGCAGCAGTTTGGATCAGTCAAATCCATCCGCCGCCTTCATGTTGATCGGCTTCGGTCGTCGCATCGCTCGAATTGCTACGCATTTTTCTACGGATTTTACACCACTTGGATCATTTTCACACAATTATTCCATAGACCATATTTTTATCCAAGTTTACGAGTAGGGATTGACATGTATTTTTAAACTCGAAAGTAGAACGACGTTTGTTTTCAACTGCATAATTCATTGAGCACTTAAATGGTCAACATTCGATCTTTGACGAATGAAATTGAAAATATCACACAGTGGTTTTATATGTTTATTATCAAATGTTGTTCTGTATTTCAAATAGTTCATATTTATTACTGGATTGTTTAAAGTATGTCATTTTCTCGACAATCTTACTTCTCTGTCTTCTCATTGGCCAGATGTTTGTCGTTCGGTGTTCTTGGAGCGGGAAGGGGATGTGGATGAGGGTGGATGAGGGGGTGGCCCCGGCGCTCCAGCGAGTCTCTTCAATAAATAATGCAGCCGCGATCAGATTCGAGTTAAGTACGACGACCAACGGCGGTCAATTTGATTGTGAGAATCGTCCGCACGCGCACCTGACATTTCCACTGAAAGCCGCGGATCACCCCACTCGCTCTCTTCAGCAGCTGCCCTCTGAAATAGTGGGGGATAATGGAGATGATTGGGGTGTTGGGGGGAAAGAATTCTGATACCTTTCCTAGATTTCGACAGATCTACGACGTTATTTCAATTTCTGTACCATCCGATGCGTTCGATCAGCATCGGTGGAATTATTGATACACGGATCATCGCGGAGTTGTTTGCTGAGGGAGGGAATCTTTTTCGGTAATTCGACTGGAGCGGCGATGAGTGCTGCCCCTGAAGGTTTGCCCTCCGAGCGGACAATGGTGTCTTATTTCCGACTATTGGTTGGAGCGTGAGGATATTGATTGGAAATGGACGACGACTCGTTCTGGACCAGTCGGGTTGACTGGAGCGACGGTGTCCCGGGTTCGATTCCCGGTCGCTCATAAACATACATTGACTTAATATTACTCTGGCTTCACTTCGACGTGTAAATCTATGCTGAACTCGGTGACGAGGGGAAACGACTGTAAGGGGGGTAAAAGACAAGAACAGGGGACTACTCTGTACTAGTGCAGTACATTCGTATCGATTGAGTAGATAGTTTGGTTGATTCTGTTGTTCGACACGTTCGACAGACCTTAGTCGGTGTTCCCGCACCCGGGGAATAGCAAATGTGTCTACACAAACGTACAAAGCCACCAGGATTAAATTCGTAATGGGATGATTAATTCTGCCGAATTCCGCCGCCTTCTTCTTTCAGAACCCAGCGGTGGTTGTCTTCACCCCCCAATCAGAGACACCCCTCGAGCACCCCCTGAACCTGCCGCCCATCAACCGTCGCCTTCACCGTTCTTCGCAGACGGGAATTAAAATCTTTATTCTGTTAGCATCGATCGAAATGGTGATGTTCGAACCACCCACCACCACACACTTACAGACGTTCGCCATTTTTACGAAAACAAAACACGGGTTTGTTGAAACCCCGACAGAAGAGACAACGAATCGAGGCTATTTTCATGCATCGTATCACTACAAAAATATATTTTTTGATTTCGTCAACCGCTCATTAGGTTCAAAACGAGTCTTTAGTTTTTCTGAAAATGACTAGAAATGCGAAAAATTTAAACCGTGTCTACGTAACTGGATATGGTGTGGCTATTTTCGAGTTCCGATCAAATTTCGAGCAAATTAAATTGGATTTTCAGTTAACCAGTCGGTTCCAATTCTTTACCTCGTTTGATGCGAGACCTCCATGTGGTCGACTCGTATTTTGTTAGGGCGCGTTTAATATCCGTAACCTCGTTGTTGTGTACGGGTCCCCTCTAATCCGCCGCGGCCCAGTTGGTCGAGGGATTCGAATTCACCCGATTGTGCGAAGACGGGCCGCACCTGTCATAGGTGTGCCGCAACGTTGCCCCTGTGGCGCCCCCCGCGGCCTCCATAATATAATTGTTATCGCGTGCCGAGCACATTCGCTTGGCCGCTCGCCAAATACGTTAATCAGAAACACCAACATCCCATCAATCCCACCCCCTCACCACCTCCCTCCTCTCCTGTTTGTTGCATAATTATGGAATGGCGCGAGATTTTCACTGCTGCATCGCCAAATAAAATTAATTGGCGCCTAATAAAAGCCAAATGATTTGGCCACTCTATCTCCCGCCTCGACGTGGCCTCGCTGATGGATGGGCGAGTGGATTGATGGGGGGGAGGTTGAAAAATGGAGATGGCTCCAGTGTGTTTGGCATCGATAATTAAATCATAAACCGTGAATAACAACCATAACCCGAAATAAAGCGCCAAAAACATAATAATATTTTATTTATTCGTGTTCATTCGTCACTCGTATTTGGTTTTGTAATTGTGAAAAATGGTTTTCAATCTCGTGGTTTCAGGTTTGTCCAACACAAAACCCCATTCCCCATTCCTCCGTCTCCCAAGTTATTCGATTATTCGGTACGTTATCGGCTACACTATCGATAGTCTAGCTATTATTTCTTTTCAAATTTCCGGGGGATAACTCATTCGCGCTTTGGCATTTCGTCCGGCGCAAATTGTTTCAGTCGCCATAAAATTTGGCTTTTTAATTCGTGGTGGGGCAATTTGAATTCTCGCTATTGCACTCATTGCGTCGGATATTACCCCCCCCCCCCCATCATAAAAACAGGTGACAAAGCTAAAATGGTGGTCCCCGGTTGATGATACCGACGCAATACGAGGTGCTTCCATAAGTTTGATATTCGTTGGTGAGTTCAATAAAATGACGCAATCGTGCATTTCAGGTGCGACCCGAAAGATGATGAGATGGAGGGAAGGAGATTCTTTATTCAGCCCATTTTGAATAATAATATTTATTTGTATAGGAAGTGAGTGGGGGTAGGGGTAGGGAAGTAGAAGGAGTTCCTCACCTCCCGTGCGCCCGACATAATTCTGCCATTTTATCGTTCCATTTTTCCTTTTCCACTTGGAATGGAAATATGCAAAAAGACACGCAGCCATTCGATTGGCCAACTATACAGACTCTTCTTTTCTCTCCTTCTAAATATATATATTTTTTACTACGTGTCTGCGCATATCTGCATTCGACCGGGTGTGGATATTGAGGGATTCGAGCGCGGATTCACTGGGATACGTCGCGAGCACGTTTCATCCTGTTGGGAGTGGGACTGCCTCCACACAGGATGGATTCCTGGTTTCTCCACTCCACACGTGAGAATCTAACGTCTCCCTGTGCACACCATTGACGAGGTCATTTTTATGAAGGGGTCGAGTCCAGACTTTCGTACAAAGCTGGAATTTCTATTTAGTCGTGGTCAGTGTAGGACTGAAAGGACGAATGAACTTTCCTGGTGGTGGTGTACGTAGGCAAGACCACCAAAGAGCGCGAAGACGTTTGTTCAAATATTTTTAAGATGTCGCGTCTATTGTGTGCACGTATATATTTATTCCCTGGCAAATACGAAAAATTCCGTTTGTTCAGATTTCATCCGTAACCCAGACTTACAAATTTGTTTTTTTTTAAATCGAACGTGTTATATATAAACCAATCCGGTGAGTTTTTCTTCTTCTCTTCCTTTCCATTTTGCTGGTATATACGGGGAATGTTGGAGTTTCTTTTTGTCACGAAACACACTCGGATCTATGTGCGTCGTCGTCGTCGAAAGAATAAAATCGAATCTGTTTCCTCCTCGCTCTCATAATGGCGTCGGCGGTGGAGGAAGGTGGATTCGGGGCAGACGACGATTAAGTCGCAACTTTTCTTTAAAGGCGTGTTTCCCTTTCCTAGGAGAGGGGGAGGGGGAGGCGGCGAATCCACCTGCTAGCAGCCAGTCCGCATGTGTGGAATACATGAATTGCAAATGGCGGAGTCTCTTAAATTTTATTCCCCGGAGCAATATTGGTTTAGCGAGTCTCGAAACGCGCCAATTCCAAAGACGAGAGAGGAAGAAGCCGAAATCCTGAGACGCAAACCGCGATGACGACGCCAGGGTGGGGGTGGGGGTGGGGTTGGGGGACGAACACCTTCATCCGAAGGCAAGGAGATAGAAAAAGGTTAGACGAATCCAACGACGTGCAACATGGCTTCTCTCGTTTATTTCATACCAATTACAATACACCTCACCCCGTATTTAGTCGCAGGCAGCCCCCGGGACACGACAGTGTGCCACTCTCGGATAGTTCATAAGTGCCACGGTCGGTGAATTATAATCTTGCACAGCGAAGTTGTTGCTACATAACTTGATTTTTAAAAAAATTCTTGAATCATCTTTTATTGTAGGCGCGATCTCAATTTGTTCTGCAAGAGCTTCTAATGTGTTTTATCATCTTCAATGGTTGTATTTGAAGATGCTCGAAAAATCTTTAGGATTGGTGCTCGATTTTAAGCGATGAGGCCATTTTTGAGTTGTTGGCCGAACTGTTGGCTTCTCTCTATTCGCTCAAAATACAAAGTATACTAGATCGGTTGGAGGTGTCTCAATTCTAGGGTGTGTCTCCTCTCTATCCGTCCAAGTCGTTGGACTGGCGCCTCCATTCACTCTCTCTCTTCCCTTTTTACCAAATTTTTTGACAGGTTGGCGTCGACACCATTTTCGCTCTTTCGCCTAGAATACGTGGCCCATTTTTTCTTCTTTTTTCACCATCGCTACTTATTTTTTATATATTTTTTTGCTGAAAGAGCGAGGAGGAGGTCGAGTAAGGAGGGGGGATGGTCGCGGTGGATGGGTGGGAAGTTTAGCTCCATGGTGGTAGGTGAAGTGGCGACATTCAAAAAGGGAAACCATTTTTTTGTTGGATCCAGTTTGGTGCAGGAGATAACGCTCCCCCCCTGGATCCCTGGATGGTGTGACGACGCGTCTCTCCACCCCCAATCCCACCCCACCCCCTCCTCTGTGAATGCCTCTTTGACGGCGACGAAAAACGTTTCTGGTCGATAGCAAACTTTTGCGCATTTTTGCCTGACAATAATTTGTTTCGGAAACTTTTTTGTGTCGTCGCCCGGGAATAAAAAAAGATGATGTCACCTTGAAGTTGACGCGCGCGGGGTTTTTGTGGATCTGGAGAATGGAAATGCCGTGACGTCATGATTGGCGGGGTCCTAATAATATAGACCGGCACTTGCCCAACTTTTTTCCTTTACAAATATCTGTTTCCACAGGATCCTAACCCGAGGTTGCTGCTCGCTCCAGATGATAGAAGCTCGCGGATTATCAGTTGAATTAATTCCACTTTGAAAATAAGATAAGTTCAAAATTTGAGCGATGTATTTTAAATTAATATTACGTAGACTACAGATAATTTCTGTTTCCATTAAACGTTTTTTTCTCTCGGATTCGTTGAGGTTTCTGTCTTGTTTTTTCGGCGGCAAGTAAACATGACGAGGACCTGGCTTTCTGTCTGTTCGGTGCGCTGCCCCTTATTTGCGCGCAATCACTGTTGGCACGCCGCATTCGTGCATTTTGCCTGAGAGAATCTTTCGTGTAAATATCTCAAATGTTTAAGTGGACGTTTGTATAACGGCTACCAAATCTCCTTGTATTCGGCCGTAGACTGACGAACAAGTTGTTCGTTGGCTCTACGAAAAATGTGAGAAATTGAGGTTGTCCCTGTTCTCATTTTCTCCATCCCCTCCTCCCCTCCCCTTCCCCCTGAGACCCCGCAGGTGGAGAAGGGGACGACGGGTGCTGCGTGTTCAACCACCACCACGACTTGACTTTCTGCTTGAGACGGGGATGGAGGTGGAATGGGAGGGGGGAGGGGAAGGGGAGTGACATGGGAGTGGTGGAAGATGGCGAAAGCAAATTCAACTATGCAAATAGGTTTTGGTCCTCCTCGGAATAACAATTTGCGCGGTGCAACGCGGGGGCTGCATGTTAATCAGCAGTTCAAAGGGATTGACATTAAGGGGGTAACGAGAGATCGAGTGGCGCCTCATTTGCATGCCCTGGAGGAATGTGTGACGGCGCCCTACCCCTCTACACCTCCTCACCACTCCACACACTCTTTTGCCGAACCTTACCCTTCCTTGGCTTTGATGATGCTCTCTCAGTCTCTGCAGGTGATGCGAAGAAAAGAACTCTTGAGGGCTAAATGGAAGACTGGATAAATTCCTAAGACAAGATAGAATCCTAAGCCATCGAAACAATACCATTTTTAGTGTTAGTGCGCACAAGATGGATTCCCAGTCTGAAATGTTCGCACTTCCGGTTGGTCCAAGATCTAACACGAACGCGTGAATTTCTGCATCATCATCATCTGGACAAGCTCCGAGTCGAGCGCAATCTCTTCTGAGAAAAGAAGATGCCACAGTTGAGCCGCCATCTTCTCACCTCTACCTTATCTTTGTCTTTGGTTCAGGTGTGCGACGCCCGTCGATTGTCTGTGTCTCCCCCCGCCCCCTACCCCACCTTCATCGCATCCTATCTGTAATAGCGAGCGATAAAAAAGCGCAATAAAAGCTGAGAGTTGATTTTGATCGAGTCTTTCTTCGTCTTCTTCTTGGTGGATCGGTAATGCGTAGGTGTACGTGCGACTGGTGGCGGGCTAAAGTGGCCCAAAATACAAATATACCTTTTTGGGGCTGCTTACGAGTGACTTACGAGTAATCCTAGTCGGGGAAAAGTTTCGGCAGCATCAATGAGAAATCCTTCCACCCTTCAGTCCGCTATCTCGGTCCGAGACCTCCTTTCCGCTGTGACGTCTCGTCAAGAGTCAGTGACGTCAACAGCAGCTCGATACTCGCATTCCCAACGAAGAAGGCGCTTTAAGGAATTGATCTCTCGCCCGAAACATTGCTTAGCCGTGACTGTAATGCGCTTTTAAGAAATAATTTTATATTTGTTAGCCGTTGTTATTGGCTCGCCTCAATTTTCGTGTTTAATTTTGATTAATACCTCGGGGGCATTAAACTAAGTAGACGACACACGCCAGTCGATGAGTCTGCTGAGAAGCGGGGGAGGGGGATAATGGTGGAGGGGTCAAATATAAAGCCCCCCCCCCCCACCTCCGACTAATAAAACGCATGGCTGCTCAGCAAAAGCGGTCCCTCCCCCCCCCCTGCCACTGGGCCGCCACCACAATCAAACTCACGCTTTATTAAGCAAATCGCGCCACGGCACTCTCTCGCTTTTGTCAGAGAGCGAATGGCGCGCCGCCGGTGGCGATACACTGCATCCGATGAGTGCAGCGCCCACTGGGGCGTGTTTGGGGCTGGGGCTTACGGTGGAACCAATGGACGTGTGGTACTTCAGTTGCTGCTCGGGGTCACGAGGTTGCCCAACCCCTCCCTTAGCTCATGGTGGTGACGTCGCTTTGCTTTTGTCTCTTGCCGAGAGCGAGATCATCTCTCGCCTGTTGATGACGTGGAGCAACTCATTCGTCGCTCCACTGATGCCAACATCTTTTTAGCCAATCCTAAAAGTCATTTTTATTTATCATCTCCTTTCCACAACAATTAATCAAAAAAGGAAAAACAGATTTCTTGTTTCTTGAAAAATTGTGCTGGGATATTCGATTTATTCGATTCTTTCGGTTCACGAATTTCAAGTTTTTAGTCATTTATTTTCAAGCTAAATTGTCTTTTCTTTTCTCTTGTTCAGTTTAAGATTTATAAAAGTCCAAATTGTACGCGTTAGTAGCTAGTTAGCTAGTAGTGAGAGGATCCTCTAAGTGTCGACCTTCCAGTGTTGTTCTGATTATTATTACTTCCTCGGATCAGTTAGTTCGCTAAGCTTTCTTGTTTTGAGGAATCCTAATATATTGCTCAACAAGTTGTTAAGAAGAGAAGTAGTGCAAGAGCGCCCTCTTCAACAGTAATAAATGGGCAGCTGGGTTGAACGTGGGTGGCACCAACTAAACGATATTTAATCCCATCCCGATTAGAGGAGGAGGAGCTCAACGAGAGACCCGAACACGGAATTGAAAATGGCCGCCATCGCCATTAGGAATTGCGGGCACGCAATCAGTCCTAATAGAGACGATGGCGGGCGGCGGGCGGGGAGCAGCCACAGCGGTGTAATTGAAATTCAAATTCGTGTAAGTTGAAACTTCATTTCCTTTCCATTTTCAGGGATTAATCTTTATGGCGAACGGCGGCATCGCGCCGCTTGATCCCGACACTCCTCCCCCCCCCCACCCCAATGTCATGGATATATGGGGTGGGGGTGGATCGTTCTCTCAGAGCGCGCGTCAATTATGCAAATGTAGTCGGCGGCGGCGGAGGGCAAAAGCTCGAGTGCGTGTGCAAAATAGACGAGATCGTTTTCGGCGCAACCCCAATGATGCTCGAGCGTAGGCGTCACGTAGGACATCAGAATTTGGGAAATGGGTTATCCCTCACTGGCGCCGGCAAGTAGGTGTCCCGGGGTCCCGCCCTGGATCTGTCGGTGCGCCACCAGGGGGTTCGCACTTTTTGGTAGGAAAGAAAATATACTTTTAATTTGGTCTTATGGTTAGCTCGTGTAATGTTTCTCCCCCCCGAGTGAATGTGTGCGTGTGTTGACGTCACACTGCGTAACGGTGTTCCGGGTGTATCGGTCGAGAGGGGGGAGTCATTGGCATTCCGTGGCACGCGTACGATCAACTGGCGCAGGAAGGAATTTGTGAGGGTGGTGCCCCTTCTCCCTTCCCCTACCTACCTACCTGTGTCTCTCGTTCGTCTCGGATCTTCTTCCACGGCGCACGTACAACGACTTCCGTTTCCGCGTTCTGGCGGCGAGTCGTGGCCATTCGCGCTGAGCGAGATAATGGGACGCGCTCAAAACGCCACATATACAAATTGCGATTCCAAGGATTTTTTGGAAGGAGGAAACGGAGATCTTAGATTTAGGCTACTTCCATTAAAAGATATTTTAGCACCTGATTCGGAATTAAGAAAGCTGAGCGAAGCTGAACGAGTGAAAGTGTAAGTAAAAGAAATTGTGGACCGGTGTTTTGTCGAATTTTGTCCAAACTCCAAACGTTGATTGATCATCCCTCCAATGATAAATTTTCTATTTAAAGTTTTTATTTTATTAATTTCTCCTGAAAAGCACAAACAAAAATGTAATCGATTAGTGAGAAACGAAAAGCTCTTGGACACCCAACGCCACTCACACTGGAGTTCCTATTTGCGCCCAAATTGCGTTTCGTTTTTTTCTTTGGCTATTGCAGCGTTTGTGGTTCGATGAAAGAGAACCATTAAAAATGTTTCCGATCTAAAAAGAAAGAGGCCGCCGCCGTCCCAGGTACAAAAAAAAGGGACATGCAAATTGGAAAAATAAATACGTTCCTAATTATTTGCCAATCTAAATGCGGTCGGCGACGCGTTAACTGTCGCCCGAACAAACATTTCTCTTCTCCTTTCTCTAGACGGCATCCGGGTCTTTATCTTATTCTTGGGCCGAGAAAGACGCGATCGAAAGGAAAACTAATTAGGATAAAGCAATCAAGCCGTCGATGTGCAATTCATCTTATCGGCCGACGAAAACTCCTTAACAACATCGACAACGACGAACGACTCGAAAAATGATGTCCCTTCTTCCAGAAAGGCTCCCATTTTTTCCCGCTTCCCCGTTTCCCTCATTTTTTTTAACGCTCTCAATTTCCCCGTAAACGTAATTTAAGTGCGAGCGTGGCCACAGCAGCGCCAACGATCATTTCGCGACCAAATTCCGAACTAAATTGCATCGGCGTTGTTTCTGCTTTTTCATCGCCAAATTCCCACCACGCGAACATGATTTTTCAATGTTCCAATTGTGTCGCTCGCATCAAGAATTGGTAACTAGTCTTCGCTGAATGACGTCACACAAAAGAAAATGATTTATTCGTTTCACAACACGCTGTCACGTCGAATATAATATATACATTGTACAAATAGCGACCGAAAAAGAGTTTCTTAAAAATCCACCGGAAGGTGTCGCCACCGTTATACAAATCTGCGAATAGAACTTATAAGCGTGGAGCGCGTGTCATTGTCACGTGCGCGTTGATTAGACCTCCGCCCAAAACGTTCCTCCACGCCACGTGCCACGTACAAAATCACGTGCTGAATTTTGGTGAGTCGCGTCATTTCACCAATCACGCGCAGCACACAGGTGGACGACGCCGCCCGGTCGCTTCCTCGTTGCGCCGGTGCCGCCGCCTGACGGTGACAATGTAAAAATGTGTGTGACGGTCGTCACGAGCGATCGATCATTTCCGCCGCCAGAGGGCTCAAATGTTGGAGCAGTAAGTCCAGTAGTCCGGCTCGTAGATCTTGTAGGTGGAGAACTTGGCCAGCACGGGACAGTAGAGGGACAGGATGCTGGCCATGATGGCCAGCATGTAGCTCCAGCCCAGACTGCAGTCTCCGGCGTCGAACAGCGAGGCTCCGGCGCCGCAGTGATGCCGGACGAAGGGCGAGCCCAGCCCCAGCGGGTAGATGGCCAGACCCACCAGCAAGATGACCACTTGGAAGAGGTGGCGAGACGAGGACATGGAAAAGAAGAGAAGAGACACAACATGTATATTAGCCAAGATGTGTGAGCAATGAGTCGCGCGCGCATGAAGCTCCCCCTCGCCCCTTGCTTTCCCGCAATACACGAATGCGCTCCATTCACAGCGCTTTTGTGTTTTTGCGCCATCATTTGCCAATACCTTTGTTGCTAGACTCGAGTGGTAAACCCCTGTGAAGAGGCAGACGATAGAGAGAGACCTCACTGATGAAACTAGAGAGTTGTCGAGGCGTCATTTTGGTGTTGAAATGTTGAAATGAGCGAGTGGTTTGTTTGGATAGCTAATTGCTGTCGGTTGTGTTGTCGGTTGGCGGAACACACTTTTTGATCGAGTTAGGCAGTACACCACAAATGGCAGCACAATGCAGCTCGCACAAACGGAATGAGAGGGAACTATTCCATTTTTATCGCAATCATTGGTTCTTTTTAACTTAGATCCGTTATTATACAGTCTGGCCTAAAACAAATGAAGCGTGTTAAAACTTACAAAACAAAATTGGAAAACTTTAATCGAATTGAATGAAATATCTAATAAATGAATAGAAAAGGAATGTATTGGCAATAAGTGCGCGAAATTTTATTCGATTCCATTAATGTTTTCCAATTTTAATTGTACATTTTTAACGTGCGCCTTTTTTTTAGGACACACCCTAGAATAAAACCCTGGCACGTTTCCTCTCAAAATACCCCCTGGTTCAAATGATCACCACCAGATCCGCTTTTCGAGCGATTGGGCGTCGTCGAATGGTCGTACAAAATTTGGCCTTTCGCCCAAAAAAAAACCCCCAATCAAGAGAGATCAACGTGAAACGCTCGATTCGCTAATCGACTCCACGACTTGAGTCTCGGCCCTTATCTTCCCTCCCCCCGTCCACCCACACGAACGCAGCAGCCGATTATCAATAATTGGCGGTTAAGTTGGTCGCCGCACGTGATGCTCGAGCACCCCCCGCCGAGCAGCACGTGATTTCCAGGAGTTCACGTGCCGAGACGGATGATCCGCTGGAGCCGCCACATCCGGATCCGCGCGTGACCGCTCTACGGACGTCAGTTACGTCAACCCATGTCCTCCTCCCTCTCCACACCACCCACTTTGACCACCGCCAGATAAGCGTTACTCGAGTCTAGATATTGTTACAATTTGCGCTGCACGTCGCCACTTCCTTTCCATAATTGACGAGGTCTGATCTCGTCACTGAAATCAAAGTTCGTCCGCTTTTCGTTCCGCGATGTCCACAACATCTATTTATGCTCGACCAACATCCCACATTCATATTTAGTTTTATCTATCCATCCGATTAAGTGGATAATCTCACTATCCAGTAAAGAATAAAATCAAGCTAAAACCGTGGATCTCGAGCTTTACGGTTCGCTAGTCATCGATGTAAGGCGCTATGTAACGAGGTTTTAGCCTAACCGGTTAAATGTTCCAGCAATTCCAGCAACGTACATCCAGCAATGGCGTACAAGGTTACAAATGAATATGGTATTTTTGAATGCGTCAACATGTGCAGATGGTCAACGTGACCGCCGCTCTTTCCAGGATTGCACCAACTGTTTGTGTGTTGGCGAGCGGAAATGTTGCGACACACGACTCGAGGGATCAGCTGGACCGCAACTATTTAGGACTCTAGAATAAAGGGAGGGGGAGGGTGAGGGGTGGGTCGGCGATGGACAAAGAGGCTGCTGCTGCTGGTGGTGGTGGTGGGTGGCCCTCCCTCCCTCCCTCCCTCCTCCTCCCCTCAGGGGACACCCTAAAACCCGACCGCAGAGTCCTCGGGCTACTTCGTGTCCATCGCGTTTTGCGCCGGAACGAGCTGGTTGGCAACTGAGTGCACGTGTTTTGCGCGAGAGAGAGCAACACGCACGTGCCACGTCTTTTCTCCCTTCTTGCCTGCCTTCCTTCCTTTTCCTTCGATCAGGCTTTTCCTTGCACGCTATTCTGTTTGTGTGCAGCGGGGCTCATTCCAACATGATCCCCGGGGATTTCTTTAACAGACAGGACACGACACTGCGAGTCAACGTTAATGCAAATTTGTAGTCGTCCAATTAGGTGGGGGTGGCGGAGAAGGGAGAGGGGGGGGGAGAAGAAAACAAGGGGGCGCCGAATATGACGAAGGGTTCCTTCCACTCCATTTAGCAGTTGCCCGTCATAGACACGTATAGACACGTAGAGAGTGAAGATTTCTCTACAGCGAGTAATCTCACCCCACCCCCTTCCCTACTTCGTCAATGTTATTCCAGTAATAATGACATGGCCACGGTGTTGCGACGGTCGCTTACTGCGCCACCTATCGAGCAACTGGACAAACGATGACTAACCAGAGAGTGTGGCGATCATATTTCGAGAAACTAGTTTTCAACCGTGACTGGTTGCTGACTTCCAAAATTGTTCCAAACGCAAGTTTAGCGTTTCTCCAAATATTCCAGCTTCCACAAATATTCGAGAAACTAGAGTTCTATACAACTGATTCTGATGTTTTTACAATTAAAATTACAGTGAACAGCAGGGGTAGCGTATGAGCAGGGGCTATATATATATAGTTTGGGGTTCTGTCGCGTTTATTATTATTTTCTAATAACTCGAGACAATATCTCAATGCCACGATGACCATTTTTGTGAGATTCGTACTTTGACTGAATCCATGTCGAATAAAGATGGTTGTCAATGGGATTTCGTTTCGTGGCCAGCTCGGTATACAGAATCCCATTTGCATAAAACAATAGAGCAGTCGTGATTCGTGGATTGGTGCCGAGTGCGTGGGTGGTGGCGTCTATTAGGAAACAACGGTGTGTAATGGGGGTTGGGGTGAGGGATGGAGAGAGGGGAGAAAAGGAAGAAAATGGAGGAGAGAGAAATGTGGTCGTTGTCACTCGGCAGCACTGATGGTTGATGATGATGCGAGAGGGCGTCGAATAAAAAGCATTTTTGTTAAATATCTATTTTTATTAGGGGCTAGTCAGAAACAGAGAGAGTGTGTGGAGGAGGCGAGGGAAGGGGAAGGAACCGGGTGGAGGGGGTTGTGAGGAGTCGGAGGGGGTGCGAGTTTGATGGTCGTGGCTGTAGTAAGACGACGACGACGACGACGACGACGACGGCGAGGAAGGAGGTTTAAGGGAAATCAACTGTCAACAATCCATCTTGAGTTCTCGTCTTGCCTATGGTTTTGCATACGTCTCCGCCCACCATGTGTGTGCACTGCAGTTATAGGGAAAGACACGGTGGCGCGTTTATTTTATTTCTTCTCCTCCATTACCCCCAGCGTCAATTTCAGCTTTTCTTACACATTCCCCCACCACCCTCATCCTCCTTCGTCTTCTATACACCCCCATTCGTTTTCCCGTACGTGTGATTTGTTACCGCGTCGTATAACGTCATCTTTAGTGTTGAGTCTCGTGCTGCGACAAGAGGGGAGGGGGTGTCGTTTTACCCCCTGCCTCATACACCCCCTTCATTCCCCACCTCTATTATTTTTTATGATTTTCGTGTGTGTCGTGTGTGATGTAATGGATGCTCTCACTCTGATGTGTACATGTACAACGCACCTCCTCACGTCGTCAGGGTTTTAATACTCGGTATGTGTCTTGTCTTTCTCAAAATGTATTCTCTTTTCCACTGATGGATTATCCAACTCGCATCTTTCTCAGAGTCGAATAACAATATTTTCGTTTTAAATGACGATCTGCTAATCTTTCTTTAGGTGAAGACTACGCGTGAACGAAAGAGTCCAGTCGAATCCTGATTACAAATTTATTTTTTCCTAACTAAATATATATTGTACAATTTGAATTGTACGCGTTCAATACCAGTATTAGGGAGACCCACTCTAGCGCCTTCGTCAGCCGTTGGGTGCGCATGAAGAGCGTGGATAATCCTGAAGTTGTATGGGCGGAGTGACGTACGCGCAACTGCCGAGAATCGGAGGACTACAATTGGGACTAGTACAATCGGTAGATACAGCTCTAGTATAGTATTCACGAAAATGATGACGTCGTCTGGTTGGCTCAACTGACCAGATGGAGAGAGAGAATGTTGGCGTCGGACTAAAACGGAAGACCTATGACGTAGATCCCGTCTCTCCGCTGACCACGAATGATGTTCACAACTGCTAACTCTGCATATCGTCATCGTCGTCGTCGTCGTCGTTGACGTCTCCAACATACACATTTTTGTTGTCGGCTGAAAGTGATGTTAGCAGGGAATGATGGAGAACGGAATAGAAGGATATGCGTGGGTGGACGGGGTGGACGGGGTGGACGGGCGAATAGAAGAAGAAAAAAATACTTGGAAAGAAAATACTTTCCATATTGTGGGGTTTGAGGGGGAGGAGGAGGGGTTAGGGGGGGGGTTCGGATGAAATGGATGCCAGCGTGGAGCCAGTTAGGTCTCTCGGCGTGCAACCAATTTCTGGCGCATAAAAAAGAGGCCACGTTACGCTATTTCCGGTGCGCCCGAGAGGAAGGGAGGAGGAGAGGGGATATAAGAAATTGGAGGCGCTGCTGCTTATTCTTCTTCTTCTTCTTGGTGGAGGCGAGAAAGGGCAAACGCGAACGAGACGAGAGCGCAGATGACAAAAAAGTAGAGAGAAGTGAAGATGATGATGACGATAATGACGGCAGACAATTAGTGCCCACAACGATTAGCCTCGCTCTCTCTCTCGATAGGGATCTGGTTTAGGGTAGGGTGGGTGGAGTATCGATTCCTGGGGGAGTCCCGGTCTCTGCTCCCTGGACGAAATGAGATGCGTTCTCGAGGGGGGACTATTGGAGGAAGAGATGGGATGTCGCGTCTTCTCCAGCTGCTCAGGCTTTTCTCGTGTCTACACGACTCACGTCACAACCGGTTATCACCTGCTCAATGTGTCAGGGTCATGACCTAACCTTCTCTCTCTCTCTCTCTCTCTCTCTTTCTCTTGTGGTCTCGCTCAATTTAACCTTAAGTTAACAAAATATACTGTATATTTAACACCACTCCCTTATTTTGGTTAAAATCGTGGAAGACAGGTCAGGGTTTATCGTATACTACAAGTGCAATGAAGTCTGTCTCGGTGATGGGAAGTCTGCGTCATAGGATGAAAAATACTTAAAAAGAGTGTTCAATCCTGTTCGTTAAGTAGCTTTAGTATCAAGTCGGTTACATTCACGAATTTTAAATGATCGAGGAAGATTGCAGAAACGTTTTTTTAAAAAAAGTCGCATTTCCAATCTTGAAACGGATTCCTGTCTTCGTTTTAAGCAAATAAAAGATAAAAGCAGTAAAATTACTTTTGACAGTGCACACACGGCGTAAGTAAAAGCTTTTTCCTCGCTGCCCCTCGCATGACAGCAACCACTGTAATGCACAGAACAAATTCGCTGTACCGAAACAAATTGGTGGACGAACGCGAGGAGATTCTGCGCGTTCTCGGAATCGAACCCGTGACCGTCGCAACCCCGAGTCTACCTCTTAGACAGCATTTGTGAGAGCGCCGCCCCTCCCCCACATCACCAGTATCCCCTTTCCAACCTGCACTCTGTGACTTCTCCACCCGTCCCACCCCACTCGTGGCGGATGAGGCGAGGAGTCCCGGGGGTGGCTCGCCTATTAATGTTAAGGTGGCGCCGGGATGAGAGAAATGGCGCCATAAAGCAGGTTAAAAATGACAATGATACAAATTGGGAGCGGGTGGAAAAGGTAATTTCAAACTCTCTCTCTCTTTTACCTCGCCTCCACCCACCTTCGAGCGCAATTCCAACTCCGCCCATCTCCACTCTCCACTCGTATATTGGTGTCCTGCAGCCATCTTTGGCGTCTTTCTACAACTCTGTGTGTGTGTGCGCTGAGGCAAATGAGGATGATTGCATTGCTCATGCAAATGGGGCAGCCTCACGACAAGTCAAACTCAAAGTGAGAGCGAGAGAGAGCGAGTGTGTGGTTCACAGCGGTAGAAACGGAAGGAGGCCCGTTCGAAGCGCTCCCCGGGGCTTCCCACCTTTTATCACGTTCCCCAGTTCATTAGTGGAGCGGTGGCGCCTCCTACCGTTTGCCCATCACCTTCTCGAGTGCGCCAAGAGATGTGCTGTTGATGGCTGGATAGAAGCCAGTCGACTAGACAATCCTCCCCCGCACGAGGGTTCCTTCTTTTCTCGGGCATTATTTGGGGATATTTGGTGAAGTGGTGTTAGACGGCTGCGCCCCTGCTGCACGTCGGACATTGTTTCTCGTTTCTCTTTTGGCGTGAGGCTCGACGCTCTCTAACCGTACATTTCCATCTCTTTCGCTGCTCGCGCCAATTTCTTTTTCGGTTGAAGGTGAGAAAATTCCGCGGCCATTGACATGACGAGAGGAGAAGGAGGACGCGGACCCGAAATGCCTATCGTTTTATATTTGAGAGAGTCGAGAAAATACACTCAATCTATGCCAGTGTATGTCTATTATCCAGCGCATTCGATTTGCGACGAGTTGAAGCGACCGCTCGACAGATGGCGTTGGCGATAGATCAGATGTGCGCATATGGGCGTAGATCACGATCGGCATTGTATCGCGTCAATGATTTGGGTGTCTGCTCGATTGTGTTCGAACAACAGGCACTAGACTTTCACACAATAATTGCAGACGTCACGTTCGAACGGAATGCCAGCGGCCAACGACACTCGCTTTGGTATGACATTAATCAAAATATGTTCCATCTTTCTCGTTTTCTCCGTCAACAACCTGCCCATTTTATTGGCACATTTTCAACGCAGTTAATAGAGCGTACACGAGAGCGCTAAGCGGCGCTTAGAATCTCTTAGTGACGTGGAGTTCCGCTGCGTTTAGTGTTGCATTTCCGTCCCGAATGATTTGGAACATACGGGGCCCTACCTTCGAGAAAGACATTGACACGCCAAAATTCTCCCATGTTATGCTTTTTAATTCGTAGTGACATTATGAGCGAGAGAGAGTCGCCTGAATCCTAATTTGCGAGTTGGCTATATTGGATTTATATTTGTCGTGTAACTAACCGCGAACGCGATCGTGTCCACTCTCGTCTACACACGCACTATGTAGATGCACTTGACCCGGACACCATTGAAATTCATTATTGAAGCGCTCCCTCGTTCAAATGGCGCCAATTAACGTATGAAAACATCCTCCTCCCCGCCTCCGCCGCCGCCGCCACCCCCTAGATGGCGCTGCGGACGATCGTTTCTCCACATCCCGCCTGACCCCTCCTCGACCCCTCCCCCGACTGCGCCGAGCGAGAGAACCCCCGCATACGTGTGTACTACACGTATTGAATACATGGTGTGGCGTTGCACCGCGCACGTAATAAAATTTCGCGTTATGTATTCACGACGACTAAATAGAAATGAAAGTTAAACCCAAATCTAATTTGCCAGCCGCTCCCCCACCCCCACTCCCACCGAGTGAAGTCGTACTGTACTACGCGTGTACTACGCGTAGTACACACATTCGGCACCGGTAACTGAATTGTCGAATGTGCGACTCAAAATGCAAAGTGGCTGCGGGCGGACGGCGCATGCGCGTACACTCGCATTCCCCTTTTTCAGGGTGGGTGCGTGTTGCCGCCCGGCTCAGGCGATTTGCGCACGCGCCCATGCCAGTGTCGAGAGCGAGCGCTTGGCCCCAGTCAATGTGCGCTCGACCAATTTGCATATTGCCGTATAATGCCGGGTGGTTGCTGGCTGAGACCAATTCGGCACTCGATGGCATTGGGGGTGGTGGTGTAGGGGGGTGTCCTCCCATGGAGGACACCGCCATCCGCTCAACCGTGCTTATTGAAGAGACAACGGCCGAATATATTTGAATGAATCGTTGATGATGGGTGGTGGTGGTGGCGGCGGCGTTGAGGATGGGATGGAGCAGAGAGGGGGAGAGGGGGGATCTCTTTGGAAATTTAAAATTGACTCCATGACTGGATCGAATTTTGGCAAACACGCGCGTTCCGGAACTGCGTGGGATGACGCCGGTGTCGCTTTAACCGCGCGATCAACAATTAGGGTCCGGAATATGGAAATGCGTGGACGTCAATGACGCAGGATGTTGGTAATTCGGCTCCTCTATACACGATTGTCCCGATGAATATCAATAATTCATTCGTCGCTTCTATATCTATATAGCCAAGCCCAGGTGGATTATATGGGCACATGGGCGAGAGACGTGAGCTTCTCGGACAACTTGGTGTGGTTGCGCTCCAACGAACCTGAAAGCACTAAAAACCATTGAATAATTTTCATGGAACAACTGTAACGAATTGGTGAGAATTTCGTAGTCATAACGTCGGTTTCATCCGGTGCTCACACTGCTAAATACACGTTTTTGGTGGCGCCATCTAATGAGCAATCGATGTGCATTTGTCTGGTCAGTTTACTGGGACATTAAAACGTACTTGGTTTTCTATCTGTTTGCGGTGCATTCCGTGGAATGGAACAGCGAACACTGCGTTTCTCCGCCAGATGGCGTTGTGAAGTACTGGTCGAAAGAAAGCGAGTGGTGCCGCACGTATGGGTGGGGGGGAGGGACGAGAGGAATGCTGTCACTTCGCTGTCACGTGCTGAGTCGGTGCCAATTCCCTCGTCATTGTCGGCGCTGACGTGCCGAACGTTGCACGTGCGCCGGCGCGTGCGTGAGATGCTCCAGCAGCGGCGGCAGGAGCAGGAGCAGGAGGAGGAGGAGCAGGAAGGTAGGAGTGGTGGTGGTGGTGGTGGTGGGAGCGATTGAGGATGCTCGAGTGATCCGGGAGTGCTGTGTTCCCTGATGGTGGTCGGACGATCGGGAAGCGGCTCTTCACCACCACCACACTCGCAGCTATCTCCCTTCGTCCAAGTAATAGAAATTCGACCAAGCGGAAGAAGTATAATGAAAGTTGTGCTTGCGCTGCTTGTCCGTCCGTCTCTGAAACTTGCCGCACGGTCTCAACGTGTCTCAACCCCCCTCCCTCCCAACCCCCAACACCCCCACAAAATAATTGGGTGGGAGGAGAAACGGGGTGTTTAGTATTGGGAGTGTGCTTTGTGCTGCCCTATGATGTTGGGGTTTTGGCTGGCTTTTGTTTTTTGCACGATGGCGACCAAATGATCTCACCTCGTCCCAATTCCAAAGAATTGTTGGTGAGAATAACTTGAAAGCCTTTTAGTTTTGTCGATTCGTGTCACGAGATGGCGTGACGAGTGCTCGCGACACATTAAAACGAGAAATGGAGTAATTTCTGAAGTAGCTTGAACTTATCATGGACGTATCATGGAAGACCTTTTCTGACCTAACCTATCCAAAATAATTTAGCGAGAATTTGGTCCGTGCATCGTGTGATTGCTTCGCCACACGGGGCAGCGGCAAAATCCTCGAGCGCCACTAGAGGGTAGCACCTGTCCTATGGATCCGATCCTCTTCTCGCCACTACCTCAGTTCGATACCCATTTCTCTTCGCTATAGAGGTGACAGGTTAGTGTATATTTCCTCCGCACCAATGACGTCATCAGCTGCTCGATACAGGTATTCCCGAGGAAGAAGGTGTATAGAGGAATTTTTCTAGTCTAAAAAAATTCCACGGATCACGGCTAGGAATTGAACCCGCGATCACGGCACCACACTTCATGTTCTTGTGACAGGATTGAGCTAGCGCTTATTTTCTTATTCGCGAGATGACTTTTAAAGTGACATCAATAGTGTTTATTTGAAGTGATCAGTTGAAGACGGCCAATTTGAATTCGCTTTTCCAATCTTCAGAAGTGAAAAGACAAGAAGAGTGAGTGATGGGGAGGCGCAGGAGCTGTAAGGAGTTGGGTGTGGGTGTTGACTCGCTTCAGGATCTCAATTAATTCCTACCTCTCCTCGTCATCGCCGCGAAGGACGTCGTGTCTGCCGCTTAATCAAATTAGCCCTCTCTCTCTTCATCCGTTGCGGGGCGTGGGGGTGGTGGTGGTGGTGGTGGTTCTGGTGGAGGCATTCATTGACATTGTCTAGTGTCAGGCACTAGGAGGGGACGGGGGGCGGGGGGGAGGTCGCCGGTGTCAGAACAATGTTCCCGCAGATCATTAAGTCAATTAGTGGCGCCGCGCGTTCGCAAATTCAATATTCCGCCAGATATTTGAGCGCGCGCCACCATCGCATTGCTCGTCTCTTGTCGGAATCTCCTCCGAGTTCCCACCTCGGAATTCGTGTTGTATTGCATTTGACGCGTCTGTCGTTCCTCATCCTCCTCCTTGTTCTCCTCCTGCTCCTGGCCCTCGTCGCCGTGGCTGACGTTGACGCGCGCGGCGCCACCTGATGACCGATGACAGCGACTGACGTTTGCCAAAATTCGCTTTCGCACCGTCACGATCCGGTCGGCTCCACCTTACCATCTCCACTGGACCACTGATTCACCGAAAAGGACATTTTTGAATGACCTAGCTCAAATTAAAATTATAAACTATCATTTTTATTCTTTAACCGCAGATCTGTAAAGGAAGAGGTTTGACAAGATCGACTCGTCGTAGCCCAGTTGGTTTCGCGACTGACTGTGGTTTCGGCGGTCCCGGGTTCGATTCCCGGCGCGGGCTCTCGATCTATTCGATCCCGGGGTACTGGTCGTTCCCCCTCGCACAGTGCCTAAGCACCATGAGGGGGACGTAACGCCTGTAGTG